>MU107126.1:0-66292 GCA_012274485.2 Sinapis alba | reverse complement strand
TATCTAAGGATTAGGAAATATTGAAAGTATTATTCCTATTAGGATTATGATTAGTTGAGTCTTATTTATAGAGACATATGTTGATTGAATCACTCACGGATTGTGTGAAGTGATTAGCTTTGTTTTTGAGATAGTTTTCAAAGCTTTGAAGTGATTAATAAGAGAAGGACTTCTTATTATTATCGATCGTGATTCTATAGAGGCCGCGTGTCCCTCCACGGTCTCATGCGCTGACATCGTTACGTTAGCGACACGTGACTCCGTGGCCTTAGCTGGAGGCCCGAGCTACAGCATCCCCACGGGAAGACGCGATGGTTTGGTCTCAAGAAGTGCTGACGTGGCACTTCCGGGTCCAACAATCTCAGTGTCCGGAGCCGTCAGTTTGTTCACGAACAAAGGGATGAATGTGTTCGACGCTGTGGCTCTTTTGGGTGCACATACCGTTGGTCAGGGAAACTGTGGTCTGTTCAATGACCGGATCACTAATTTCCAAGGAACTGGACGACCTGACCCGTCCATGGACCCAGCTTTGGTTTCCAGGTAAATTTTTAAACCAGCTAAATGTAATATTGAATTTATTTGAAAAAATTACATAAGAATGAACAAAATTCTTAGTTGGAGAAGATTTAAAATTTTATTTTTATCCTAGTTAGAGCAGTTTAATTGTTGAAAATATTAATTTTAGTTATATTTAAATATGTCATTTATAATGGTTGAGATTATCTTGTAAAAAACATAGAAAAATACCCTAGAATAGCTTTAAAAAAAATTATCACAAAAATGGTCTCTAAAAAAAAATTGATCAAAATATTTTATTAAAGAGATAAATAAACATTTATACCCCTAGATTAAATAATTTAGACTTAGTCTTTAGAGTTAAAAAGTTGGGTTTGGGAGTTAGGTTTCAAATTTCAAAAAATTAAAATTAAAATTTTGAAACAAAAAAAAATTATTTTGATCATTTTTTTTTAGTGTTATTTTTGTGACAAAAATTTAAAAGAATTCTTTAAGAGAATTGTCCAAAAACATATTTAACTTTATATTTTAATTTCCAAAATGCTGATTTCTTAAAGTGAATTCTTAATAAAGTTGAAACGAATTTTCCATTAAACGTAAGTAAATTATTTTTATATTCAAAACGAAATTTATTATTTTAACTCATAGAAATAATAATCTGAACGTGTTATTTTTTCATGTGATATAGCTTAAGGAACACATGTAGAAACAGCGCGTCAGCAGCACTAGACCAGTCGAGTCCACTAAGGTTCGACAACCAATTCTTCAAGCAGCTCCGTAAAAGGAGAGGAGTGTTGCAGGTTGACCAGCGGCTCGCGACAGACCGACAGACTCGTGGTGTTGTGGCTCGCTATGCTAACAATAATGCCTTCTTCAAACGTCAGTTTGTTAGGGCAATGATAAAGATGGGAGCCGTTGATGTGCTTACCGGTCGTGCTGGTGAGATTAGGAGAAACTGCAGGAGATTCAACTGATCAATTACTACTAAGTGTGGAAGTAATTATTTTCTTAAGTCTTATTTATGTTTCTAAATCCTTTTTGTGTTTTGGTTGGATTTTTGTTGTTTAAATGAGTTTTTCGTGAATTGAATATATAGCTTTAATTCTCGAAATATATAACTATATGTTGGTCTGAATATTGAGTTTGTATCTTATTCTTTTTCTTTTTTGATCAAAGTATCTTATTCTTATACATTTATTTTGGGTATTGAGTCTATTGACAATATTGATCAAGATTAATTATATATAAACTTTTCTATACTTGGTTTGTTTGTTCTCCAATAGAATACTTAAGAAACAGAAGATATTTCCATGAGAGTAGCTGTTAGCATCATATCATGCAAGCAGACCAAGCGATATTACATACTCAGGCATAAATAATCTGGGCTTTGGAATGGGCTAGTGATATTACATCTCAACCGGCCGAAACACATGCAGTGATTGGAATCCAAAGAAAATGGAAGGGTTGATCGCTTGATGATGAGAAGAGTCTGTCTTGATTGGTCATCCATAATTGAAACATCGAAGAAGACAGTCTGGGACTTGAGTCACATAGTAGGCAAAGTGAGTTTGTAAAAAGGCCACAACTGATGACACATTTTTTTTGTTGGACACCGGTTTTGAATTACCAGCCAAGAGAGAAAGTTATGCTTTGGGATGCTTCAAGAAAACCAGACAGCCTTAGACCAGGAGACATGAGGAGAGTGATATCTGATGAGATTATATGTAAGCCATGTCGAGAAGGAGAGGAGAGGCGTTCTGTCTGCTTGAGTTCATTCATAACTACTTTCTGCTAGGATGAGAGTGAGTGTAGTCAGGAACACATGGAGAGCTAATTGAGGTTCTGATACACCATCGTAGTAGAGGTCAGCTAGAGTTGCATTTTGTCTTATTCCTAAAGCAGAAACATAAGTGGCATTCAAGAATTTCTTGATGTTTCTAAATAGGCTCCAATTGTCTGACTAGAAATGTGTGGAGCTCCTATCACCAAATTTCAGATGAATCTGATAGTAAGTGTACTTTCTTACTCGCAGAAGTTTCCTGATAGCAAAAAAATGTGATTGTTTTGCCTTAATTGTCCAGAAGTTGCTTTTGCAGTTCATGAGAGTTTTTTTTGGGAGCCAGGAAACCTATATATATCCTGATATAAAGAAAATGAGTCACACTAGCTTCAAATTACACGCCTTGTTTCAATAGTGGTGGTCACAAATGCCCAGTCATCCCTCTTCTTTAGATAGGAGGACTGTTTCCCATGAGACACGAGCGGAATGGTGACCTTTGGTTGTGCCTTTCCACAGGTAGGTTCCGCGAATTGAAATCATCAATTTTATGCACTTCTTAAGTATAGAGAAAGTAGAGCACAAAAAGTTTGATATCCTTGCAATCACAATATTAACCATTAGTAGTCACCATGCAAAAGAAAGGGATCTAGCACTATAGTTGGATAAGTGGTTCATAGTTAGCTAGTGAAAGCTTCTTTGTGCATAGGAAGACCCTGAGATACTTTACAGGAAGAATACCATGTGAAAGGCCAGTTTTGTTGACTAATTGATGTATCTCAGGTTGATGGGTCCTGCAAGAGAAGAAGCTGGATTTAGAGATGTTGACTGCTAATCCAGAGACATCAGTGAATTACTGAATTATTTCCAGGAAATTTTTGACTGATTGAAGGGAACCATGCCAAAAAATGAGGTGGTCATCCGCAAAACATAAGTGGGTTGTCTTGAAGTTCTTGCAGTGATAGTGGTACCAGAATTTTTCTTTAGCTGCTCTTTTATCTAGCATATTAGAGAGACAATTCATGGTCATTACAAATAAATAAAGGATAAATGGTCCCCTTGCCTTAACCCTATTGTACTCCTTAAGAAGTCTCGCATTGTTCCATTGAAGCAAACCATAAAGTTCGGCATAGTAACACATGCGTGTAACCATACGAGGTAATTGAGTGGTAGGTTGATTTCCTGTAGGAGGCTAAATATGGATCCCCAATCAATAGTGTAAAGTTTAGCTATATCAACCTTGATTTTTATTTTTGTAGGACCTTTTCCTCTATGATATCCATTGACGATTTATGAAACTAAAATGGTTTTCTCAACCAGGATCATGTCCTGAACAAAAGATTTTTGGTTAGGAAGAATGAGAGATGGGAACAGAGGCTTGAGACGCTTGAAAAGAAGCTTGGAGATCATTTTATATATAGTGTTACAACAGGAGATCGACCTGTGAAGTCAGAGACAGCTGAGGCATCTATCCTTTTTGGAACAAGCACAAAAATAGTGATGTTGACTGCATAAGGAAAGAAATCAGTACATAAAAAGTTTTTGATGTTTGTTGTAACCTCAGGTCCAAGTGACTTGTTTGAGTTTAGATTAAACATTGTCTTCTTAATATGTTGGTATCCTAACCATTGCTATTATATTTTCTACATGGCAGCGGTAAGATGAGAGAGTCTTGAACCACAAAGGGGAGGGAGTGGAGGTGAGTTGATTTTGAGGGGCGAGGAGCTGTCTGAAGTGAGAAATGGCCATTGCTCCCATACGGAGAGGGTCAGTAATCACCTAACCAGATGGTAAGGTGAAGGAGCGGATGAAATTGTAGAAGTTGCGGACTTGCGTTAAACTTGTGGAAGAAGATTGTGTTAAAATCTCTTTCTTTTAACCAGTTTATGTGTGACCTTTAATTTGTCAAAAGTAGCTTTCCTCAGTTGATCTAAGGAAGTCCCATTTTTGTTGTAACTCCTTTTCTCGAAGAAAGTTCTATGTAGTTGGTTGTGTTAACGCCAATACATGTACATCTTTAAGCAACAAGTTAGTTTTTCTCACTCTTTTCTAAATGTTTGAAAAAAATTCTCTGTTTAATTTTTCGAACTGTTTCTTGATGTTGTTACAAAGGTTGTACATGTAAACCAATCCCCCAAAGCGTAATAAGCACAAGGAAGATGAGAGAGATCCCAAGCTATGCCTTCGGGCTGATCCCAAGCTATACCTTCGGGCTGATCCCAAGCATGCATCACTGTCTGGAAGAAGAGAAGGTGTTTGATGAGGTAGTTAAAGAATTTAAATGGTTTGGAACCAGCTATGGGAAGGTTTACTGCTAGGTCTACAATGGAAGTGGAGTGATCATATATCTCTGGAGCAAGGAAAAAAGTTTGGTTGTGAGGGAAAGTGGCAATCCAAGGTTGGTTTATAAGGATTCTATCAAGTTTTTTTGGCTATTTGAGATGAGGGACATTTGTTTAACCAGGTGAATAAGTGGTGAGACTTAGGGCTGGGCACGGATCGGATATCCGGATTTTTGAAGGTATTTGTGATTTGCTTCGTATGTTACGGATATCTAATTTTCCGATTTGCTTTGCTTCGGAAAAATACGGATATCCTGAAAAACGGATATCCGGAAAATAAATAGATATTTGCGGATATTTACGAATACTTACGGATATCTTATCCGTCTTGATTTATACAAATAATCTTAAAAATTTGATACAAATTTGTTTTGTAAAGTATTTCTTTAGCATAATATATAAAATAAAAATTAAAAGAAGTAGTGAATCTACATATTTTGTAAGTTTTTTAAACTTAGTTAATAATCATAATAGCACAAAACTTAAGACAAAAGTTATACTATGTTAGTTTTTTTTATGTAATACTTTTATATAAGTAATAATATAAATAAAATTTGTCAAATTATATGTTAGAATAATAATTATATAATTTTATACATTTAAAACTTTAAATATAATCAAGATATACATGTATTTATATATTGCCGGATCGGAGCGGATATCCGCTTCCCAAAATTTTAATATTTGTGATTTGCTTCGATTTTAACGGATATCGATTTTTAGTATTTGCTTTGCTTCGAAAGTTTACGGATATTCGAAATTTTCGGATCGAATCGAAACGAATAACGAATCGAATCAAATTTAACGGATAAAATGCCCACCCCTAGGTGAGAGGGAGTGTCACAGAAATCAGTCATAAGGGTATCAAAGTAATTAACATATGAGAGAGAGTGTTCAAAAAAGTAGATGATCTGGTTAAAACCTCCCCCAACATTCCATGGAGAGGAATCCGAAGAATGTTGATGATGAATGTTTATTAGATCAACCCACATGTCTAAGTATTCAACATTGATATTTGCTGCATAACATGCATAACATACTGTTAGAACAAACGGCTAGAGAGTTCCCATTATGATTTCACAGATGATAGATTGTCTAAGTTGATGTAGAATGTTGACATTGAGCTGTGATTTTCAGATTAGGATAATCTTGCCGTCAGGATTAGAGGTGTGGTTAGAGAAGTAATTCCATCTTCTACAGATTTTTGACGTTACATGATTGAGCAGAAGTTTTTTATGAGAGTTTTCAAAAGAGCACCAAAATAGACTTGACTAGAGGCTAACTATTTACAAACAAGTGTGTGTTTATCTGAGTTATTTAGGCTATGGATGTTCCAAAAAATGCTTTATTACTCATAGAGTAAGGAACATGGTTTTTCCTTAAGATATGAGAGAACTTTCAAAAGGATTATCAAAAGAAGAAGTTGTCACAGATTCAGGGACAAGGTCCAGGTTTATAAAGGATTTAGAGGTTAAGGGGAAGGAGTCAAAAAAGATTGGGTCAAAGGAGGAGAAGACGTTTTGAATATGTATTGAATAAGATGGAAGAATGGGAAGGCGTTTTTGAGTGGCTTTATGTTTAAAAGGAGTGAACTTTCTCTTTTACATATGGTTTGCTGTAAAAGCAATTACAAACTGAGATTTCCGAAGATGATCTGCAAATTCACCGGCCCAATCAACAAAGTTCAACTTACTTCGTATGCGTCAGCTCTACTATTTGTTAAACAATCTCACAATGTTCATTCAAATATTTTCTTCTTCTAAGTTACAAAAACGAAAAAAAAAAATTCTTAACGACATGTTAAAACAAATCACTTAAACGAATCAAATATGCATGTGCTTATAAGTTATAATAGTATGGTCAGGAATATTTTCTACCAATTTTTTTACATAGCATTAAGATGAGATTTCTAGAAAAGTTTCTTATTTTAATAAAAATTTAATGCATATATTTAATTTATCATACACAACCAAGAAGAAAAGAAACACATTATTGATTTCTAGTAATTAAATAAAAACTCTTCAAAATACTAGAAGCTATAACCTCAAAAAACAAATCTAAAATGCATTAAACAATAAAAAAGATTCTTAACATTTTGAAGGGCCAGAAGATTTTCGATATACAAAATTGTTCTAGTTGATCGCATATATGTAGGTATATTATTAATATCAAGACCACGTAAGGAAGATTTCAGAAAGAAGTCTCAAACTATTACAAGATTTTGGTCTTCAGGACCACACCGAGAGTGGCTTAAAGAATCACTTTTGTGAATCCTCGTACAGTCTCTGCCGGATCCCTAGAGGTATACTTTACGCTAACTATAAAGTTTCTAATGCTTCATGACGTACGCGTATTGTGTGCATATATTAACTATACATGGAGAATCTCACAATAAGTAGAATTGCTAATTACCTTATTTTTGATGCATGTAACACTTAAGTTAACTTTAAATATTATATTCTCTTCATTTCACAAGAATTGTAGTTTTGAAATTTTTATTTGTTTATAAATATTATAGTTTTATATTTTCAAAATAACTTATAGCTTCCTTTTTTTCTCCATATTAATTAAGACAATTGCTACGTATGATAACTTTTTTAAAAAAATATACTCCATCCGTTTCACAAAGAGTGTCGTTTTGATGTTTTATTTTTGTTTCATAAAGAGTGTCGTTTTCTATTTTTAATACATAATATATTAATTTTATTTTCCAGTTTAATTTTCTATTGGTTGAAATATGGTTAGGTGTATGGGTAATGATGTTTTTATATGAAAAATATGAAAAATTAAATATTTTCTTAATTTGTGTGAAAAAAATAAAATGACATTTAATATAAAACAGAGGGAGTATATTAAAATATAGTTATGTTGGTATTGTAATTTTTTTTTAAAGTGTATGAAAACTTTAAAACTACAATCTTTGTAGAATAGAGGTAATATTTGTTTAATTTTTTTTTTAATAACATGCGTTACGCGAATTTTAGTTTGGGAGGTGAAAGATACTAACAAAAACTACTAAATTATATGTCCTGGTTCTGAAATATAAACTGGTTAAAATATATATAATGTGTTTATATATGTACCAGTTAATTAGAAAATCAATTTCCGTCTTGCGGAAAAAGGACAAACAGCTGGAGAAGTTATAAGAGACAAGTAATACCCTGTTGTATCAACTCAGTCACAGTCGGTAATAATAATAAATTAGAGAAAATGACCTGGACAATCGTTACCTCCTTTTACAAATATATGACGTAAGATTAAAAAACTGGAAAAAGCTGTACAGTAAGACGCAAACTATATAGGTCTTGAGATTCCTTTTACTTAACAAGTCACGGGAGGATTGTTTCACAACTCCTAGTAGTAGTTTCTCTGTGTTCCCTGACGTGCATGAATTATAAAATCTAATAAATAAATTTAAAGGGAATTTCAGCTAAACGTGTACATTGTATATAGAAGTCAGGGGAATCTTTTCGGATGTTACTCCCTCCGTTTCGATTCAATTGTTGTCGTAGAAAAAAAAATTATTTCAAAATGAGTGTGATTTTAGAGTTTAAATACAAAATTTATTAATAAAGTTCTTTATTTTATTTTTCTATTAGTTAAAATATAGTTATGTGTATAGGTAATTATATTTTTATTTTGGAAATATATAAAATTATATGTTTTTAATATATCTTAACATCATTATGGCAATTCACATTTACCATATACTATATACACACATACATATTCCCTCACTCATATCAAGTGACTAAATTATATTTTCTTGGTCAAATAAAAACAATATATGTGCCAAGTAACTCGATCGGTTATAACTTCAACGGGTGGCCATGTGAAAAGCAAGAAAAAGTACAGAGGAACTGGAGTTTTATATAGTATTTTGAGATGATAAAACAAAAAGAAACAATGTAACAGCTAAGAAAATAGCATCGATCATCAAAAACCAGAATCCATCTGCATGGAACAGACCGTCGCCGATTGTATCTTTCCACACTCATTAACTTTAAAGTATATTATATTCAGTTTAAATTCAAACGTACATTCAGACGTACTTTCGTAACTTGAATGTAATAATTATTTTTGTTTTAGTGTATTATCACTTGTAAAAGTAACTATTGTAAAATCAAGATTGAGAAAAACGCGAACCAGAGTTCTATTTGTGAGTTGGTCCAATAATGCAATATGAAAGCCTTCCTAGCAATCTTGGTATATATAAATTTTTTTATATAAATCTTATCAGTTGTTTCGGTTGCCCCCAAAGAAAACGCATCTAGTATTACAAAGTGAATTAATCCAAAAAATATACCATATTGTCTAAATCAAATTTGAAATATCATCCAATTAATACTAAAAATGGACCAATCATCTGTTATGTCCTACCATATTAACCACCTGAACCAAAATTGAATTCCAGACTCGTCAAATAATAATAATTTAGTTCTTAAAAAAATTGAATCTACAACTGATATGATTTAATATACATCAAACTTTAAGAAATTACCACTATACTACCACCGCTTAGTTTATCTTGGTATATATATCATCAAATGTTATGAAACCCCAGTTTACATATTTCGTCTCTCTTAGAATACGTGTTAATATATTTGACCGTACATATATACAATATCTAAATCATAGCGAGAGCATTACAGTAGTGTAATATTTAAATCAATATTTAATAAATTTTTAAGTGCTATCTAGACGCTGTATAAAAAATTAGCTGTTAAACAAATTGAAAATATGCAGAGTTTAGATATTAATTAATTATTGATTATTTTAACATTTATATAAATATTTTAGTTCTCGAGTTTAACTATAAAAATTATTTTGATGAATTATCAAATTAAATATATAAAAAACAAAAATTAAAAGAATTGTTAATTCATATTAACATTATTTTTTTAATTTAACAAGTTTAAACTAGTTTAGATCAATTTAAGAAAATATTAGTGGATAGTCCGCACAAATCAACTTTTAAAACCATAACTTAAATTTAAAAAAAAAATATGGAGTAACTTTCTCCTATAAGTTTTTTTCGGTGTAAATACTAGAAAAAAAGTAATTTTACTTTTCTATCAAAAACTCAAATATTATAAATAATTTCTTCTAACAAAAATCAAATCTGAGTGGCGGAATGCCTAATAAACATTTTTTACCATTAGGCCAACAGCTAGTTGGTTCTCCTATAAATTATTTAAACAGAACTTCCCACAAACCTCAAGTCACCACAAAATCTCCTTCCTTTTCTTAATATCCAAAAATACGAAAGAAACTAAGGAAGAATCTATCAGTCTTGACAGGCAATGGATCAAGAAGGATCATCACAAAGCCCTACGGGGCAGGGCCGTTCGCCCTCTGCACCCTCTAATTCTACCGAACCGTCCCGGTCCCGTTGGTCACCTAAACCGGAGCAAATCTTGATACTCGAATCCATCTTCAACAGTGGTATTGTTAACCCACCAAAAGAAGAAACGGTGAAGATAAGAAAGATGCTTGAGCAATTTGGTGCGGTGGGTGACGCAAACGTCTTCTACTGGTTTCAAAACCGACGTTCAAGATCTCGCCGGAGACAGCGGCAGCTTCAAGCCGCAGCCGTCACCTCCTCCAGAGCAGCTGAAGACAATCAGCACATGACGAGCATGAGCATGCATCATCCTTACAGCAACAGGGAAATTAATTATAATTTGGGATTTGGAAGTTGTAGCAACTCACTTTTATTGTCTTCTTCCTCTGGTGGATGTGAAAGTAACAATGGCATGGAGAATCTCTTCACAATGTATGGACATGAGTCTGATCATCCTCATCATCATCATCATAGCTTCAATGATGCAACAAATTTAAACCCATCTGATCAAAACTCCAGTTTCCACTACCAACAAGGTGAAAATCATTAATTTGCATGCCTCATATTTTTCTTTTATACCGCAAACTTTTTGGTTTTTAGATTATCAACCAGTAATTAAAAGGTCACCAATATTTGGATGATTCCTGTTTTTATAGAATGTTCTGAAAGTGAGTTTCAAACCAAGAGCTCGAATTTTAAGTTAGGTTAATTTGTGTATTTTGAGATAGAATTCTCAAAAGTATTCTTTATGTATTTTTTAATTTTTAAAAATAAATAAATAAATAAAAGGGTTAATGACGGTGTTCATAAACGGAGTTCCAACGGAAGTAACAGAAGGAGCAATAGACATGAAAGCAATGTTCGGTGAAGACTTGGTGTTAATGCATTCCTCTGGTCTTCCTCTTCCCATTGATGAGTTTGGTTTCTTGATGCATTCTTTACAACATGGCCAATCTTATTTCCTGGTAACTCCGTTTAACTCACTTTTATCTATCTAATTAATATAGACATATAAACAAAACTACTCATAAATCAATTCATTAATGATTTTCAGACCCTTTGGGTGTTCATCTGTTAATCCTTTTTCTATAAATTGCTAGATAAGTCTGTTTTCCTTTAAATTATCAGATCATGTGTTTAGAATGTGCTGAACCCTAATTATTCCGGCCAAATCCTAAATGTCTGCAGAAATTGATGTCGAGAACCCAGTTCAGTCTGTATCTAAGCTAGATCATAAAATATTTCAGCATAAAATATAATTAAATACTTATATAATCCAGTTTGACGATTGTCGGTTTATGCAATAAATGAATATCCGTAACTGAAGTTTGTGATTTAAGTAAAGCTTTACAGATCGATGTCAGCTACACGTATTTATATATAATTGTAGGTTAACAAATCAAAAACAAAAAGAAACTGTATATATCAGTATATGTATATGTGACATTCTAGATTTTGTTAGAGTTTCTTTTATAAACATGATATATTTCATTTTTAATAAGAATATACAAATAAACACAAGAACCAATTAAATCCGACTTTTTGAGGATAAGTATTTTATTGAGTTCATTGGCAAAAGAGTTCTTGGGAAATTATATTCTTGGTCAAACAAATAGACGGCCATTTCTCGTTAGGGTTTTACAATATGGTCATCAGTTGATTAATTAACACAATTATATTATTCTTTTGTTTAATAAATTTTATTTTTTGTTATTTGATTTCATTTTCTCATCGACAGGTACCGAGACAGACATGAACTGGCTATCTTGTGTTGCAACTTACAACATATACGTTCGATTATTTTATTTTTACTTTTATTGATTTTATGTCTATCGTGTATAATTATAGATTAAATAAATGTTGGAGTCGTAAGATATTTTGTTTTCTTGTCGATTCTTGCTAGCCTGAACATAAACCTTAATTAACAAAACAAGGAAAATCTTAAGTGAGATCTAGTTTGTGGAATAAAATGTTGAAGTTGCTAAACTGAAAGATTAAGAGAAATTCCCTTAGATAGCCTTTTTTAATTTGTTTGTCACAAAAATAGCTTTTAAGGAAAAAAATGACCAAAATGTTTTTTTTAGAAGCTAAAAAATTTATATATATGCATTTATACCCTTAACTAATTTGGACTTTAGGGTTTAGAGTTAAGGGGTGGGTTTGGGGTTAGGGTTTCAAATTTCAAAAAAAAAATAAAAAAAAAGTCAAAATTTCAAAAAAAAAGTCTATTTTGGTCATTTTAGTTTTTGAGGACTATTTTTGTGACAAAAACTAAAAAGAGGCTATTTAAGAGAATTGCCCAAAGATTAATTAAGTTTTTATTTATTTAAGGGCAATTCTCTTAAATAGCCCTTTTTAAGTTTTTGTCACAAAAATAGTCCTCAAAAAATAAAATGACCAAAATAGACTCTTTTTTTTTTTGAAATTTTGATTTTTTTTAATTTTTTTTTGAAATTTGAAACCCTAACCCCAAACTCACCCCTTAACTATAAACCCTAAAGTCCAAATTAGTTAACCCTATGGGTATAAATGCATATAAATGAATTTTTTAGCTTCTAAAAAAACATTTTGGTCACTTTCTTCCTTAAAAACTATTTTTGTGACAAACAAACTAAAAAAGACTATCTAAGGGAATTACTTTTTATTTAATGTCTTATCCATAATAGATATTAGTATAAATTCCAATACTGGATGAAATGTATAAATATTTGATATCCTTCTCGATCTATGATTATTTGTTGTGTGTTCATCTGGGAATTAAATTAGGAAAATCGCATTAAAAATTATCAAAGTGTGATCTATTAACACTTTTAGATCTTTAAATTTTTTGTTAGTACTTTTAAACGTCAAATTGACATTTTTATTAAAAAATAAAAAAAATTGACATTTTATTATAAAAACTTTCCACTAATCTTATTTGTTCATCAAAGAAAAAAGTTAACATTGTACATGTAAAAAAAATAAAGTGTCGATTTTTTCAAAAATAATTATTTAACTAATAAAATAAATAAAAAAATAGATAAAAATTTAGAAAATTAAATAAAAATCAGGAAATTAAATAAAAAATAAGAAAATAAATTAAAATTTGGATAATTAAAGAAAAATTAAGAAAATAAATAAAAATTAACAAATAATTAAATTAAAATTCATAAAAATAAACAAAAAGTAGAAAATTAAAAAAAATCAAATATATTTTCTTAAATTAAAAATATTTCCAAAAAATTATAGGATTATTTTTTAAAGAAAAAGTGACATATCATCATTGACAAAAAAAAATTAAATTTATGATTTTTGATCATAATGATGGTTTATCACATAACCATTAATAATGACGGTTTTTACATATCGTCAACGATAATTTTTGACATCATCATTAAAAATGACGGTAGATATATCAATAACGACATTTTTAAAAACGTTGAATTGTCATTTTGAAACGATGTTAAAAACTGTTATTTTTCAAAACATTTCTATTTACATATTTACCGTCATTCTCAATGATGATGTTGTAAACTATCATTGGAGATATGTCAAAAGCCGTCATTGTTAATGGTCATGTGAAAAATCATCAGCGTTATCAGCGATATGTTTGAAATTGTTATTGCTAATGATATCTCAGTTTTCTTTAAAAAAATAATCTTGTAATTTTTCTTAAAAAGGATATTTTAATGTTTTGAAAATTTTCAATTTTGTGAATTACTGAAGTTTTAATTATTTTGTTTAATATGTATTTTAATTTTATTTTATTTATTTTCTGATTTTTACTTAATTTCTGATTTTTTATTTAATCTTCTGAATTTTTGTTTACTTTTCTGATTTTTATTTAATTTTTGAATTTTTATTAATTTTATTAATTAAATAATTATTTTTGGAAAAACAGATATTTCATCATTCTTACCTGTTCAATAAATCAATATTTTACTTGGTGAATAAGTAAGTTAGGTTGAAAGTTTTTATAATATAAATGTCACTTTGAAGATTAAATTGCTAGAAAAAAATTGAAAGTTTAAAGTATCAGTAAATAACATTTTCAGAGTTTTTAATGTGATTTTCCCGATTAAATTATATATGAATAACAACACTTGGTAACATACAAGCCATTAAGTGTCACAGACCACTATAGCTTCTTTTTTTTCTGAACAACTAAATAGCTATTTTCTATTTGTGAAAGAAGTTTTGATGTATTAAGTCCACTTTAATGTGGGCTTTATAGGTCCCTTTGTTTAAAGACTGCATATGGGATTTAAGACGGTATATGGGTTTCTTTTGTGTTCTTAGACCCAACTAAATTATGTAGCTGGTATAAGTAATTGAACGGACACTAAGGGCCTGACCCAAGTCGAGTAACCGTTTTTTTTCTTCTGTTAGTGAGATTTAATTTATTTTTCCACATTTAGTAGTATTTATTGTATCCCCACTCAAGAAAAAAAAAACATCTTCTATAGACAATGCAATTTTACGACCAAATATTGGATTCTAATGGTTAATTTATACTAGTATGGATGTGCAGTATTCTGGATTCAATGTGCGTTGTATAAGAAACGAGACAAAAATAATTGCAAAAGTTTTACTAAAACTTATTCTAATGCTACTGGAAAGGAGGCTACATTGGAGAATTAAACATTTTTATTTGTTGATTACAGACTTTTAGGACGTTATTTACTTTTTCTTCACTTCTACCCGGCTAACTTCTACCAAAGCCCAAATTAAAATGTTAAACAAACATGGCTAACTTAACCAGGTAAACAAAAGAAACTGAACCCATTTTCTTTATCGAACAATTAGTTCCCTTATCATGAACCCTAATTCTTCATAATATTATTCAAGAAGCTCCAACTCCAAGAAAATCAAAGAAATAAAGGCCACTCTTCATCTTCATTTCCACCTTTCTTTCACTGACTGTGATTGTGTGGTGATTTTGATGGTCCAACTTTATACTATATTTGCCATTTACTTCTGCTTTCTGCACACACTGACCAGCTTTACCTGCAAGATTATCAAATAATGTTTTTAGCCCCCACGTGAAATTTTGTTGTATTGAAATAGTAATGTGACACTGTACCACAACTTCTTATATTATTATACCTGTACGTACTATTACGATGTAAAACACTGTTTCTTTCTCTCTTGTCATTCAAATTTGTAATTATTGCCACATATATGAAAATTATCAGGAGTGGTCACTCGTCGTCGGTTATGTAACATCTATATCATTTAATGTGATTTGATCTACTAAAAAAACCGTCTTAGCAAAACTTGAAACTAAGCTAAAAAACATTCCAAGTTTCTATACTTTTCATATCTCAAGAATGTCATGAAGATGATTTTTCTAAAAGAGACAAAGTGTAGTACTAAGAGCATGATTAAAAGAGGATTCTTAGCGGAGGTTCTTAACAGAATTTAAGAACCGATTCTTAGCTAGTTAAACCATCTTAACTTTAACTATTTTGTTAAATCTAAGAACCGGTTTTTAAATTCCGCTAATTAAGAACCTCCGCTAAGAACATCTTTTAATCATGGTCTAACATGATAAAAATAGAATACACAAGTTGTGTTACCTGAGGCAAGGGTATTATCGTAATTGAAGAAGCGAGGCTGGTGAGTTGAAGAAGGTGGAGTGAGAGAGAGCTCCGTGGTACAAGTAGAGACAGCTGAACCATCGTCATCTTCATCATCTTCTTCATTGACGAAAGTACCATTCACCACCGTACCGAAGAACTCATCACCGTGATTATACGAGGAAGAGACTGCCATTTCAGCGTTTCTTGACGGTGCATCCTCAGGAGGCTGATGACGTTGTCTTTGACTTTCTCTAGTCCGTCGAGCCATGATGACGTGCCAATGGTTCTTGACAGCGTTATCTGTCCGACCCGGGAAAAGACGTGAGATCAAAGCCCACTTGTTGCCATAGGCTCGGTGAACACCTAAAAGCCTTAACTCTTCTTCCTCAGTGAAGCCACTCTTGTTTATTCTTGGGTCTAGCTGGTTAAACCATCTCAATCTACAACTTTTGCCTGAACTCAAAGACGCACCATTATAACACTGATGTGTATGATTAAATACTTATATTCTTCTTCTTTGTAACAAATACTTTATATCCCTAAACACATAATTTTGTCTAATTGATTAGTTATGTATATAAAAGATACTAATTTTAGTAGGCATTAATTTCGGAGAAAATATTCTTTGGGTTAAATGAAGAAAATGCTTATTTGTGGGGAAAAAGAGTTGGACATTTTGTTTTTAACAAATTTAATTATTTTCTATTAGTATTTATGGAATTTTATGTAAGAAATCAATAGATAAATAAATGTACCTGATCTACCAAGAAGGTGGTTAGCAATCACGTTCCAGTTTTGTGGACCAAACTGGGCAACAAGCTCCTTGAGTTTAGCATCTTCTGTTGGTCTCCAGTGTCCTCTTGAGCATACTTTTGCTTTTATTCCACTTTTACCCCTCCTTTTTTCATGCTCATCTTCCGACTTCAAGACTGAGACTGATGATTTGTTGAGAGGATGGTTTCTAGCGAGAGAGAAGTTGGTCTGCCAGTTTGGTGCAGTTTCGAAGTTGTTTGCTTCTTTGAATCTTCTCAGCCCATGGATAGTTTCATTACTTGTTTGATCTTTCTCAAGGAGATTTGGATTCATTTTTTTCTGAGGTTAGAGATTAAAAGAAGAGAAACCAACCAGGAATAATAGAATAGAGAGAGAGGCAGACCACTTGAATGGCTTTCCACTGTTTATATGGTGGAAGAAAAAAGAGATTCTCCAATTTTTTATTGACTCATATTTGAATTTAACTGACATATATTTCAATTAAATATATAAAAATTCACATCATAGATACAATAATATTTATAAGATAACTGATGATGAATTGTCATATAAAGTACATGGAAAATAAAATGATAGCTGGTTTATTCACATCAAAAAAGGGTAGGGTAGTATTTTTATTATATATATCACACTTAATCAGATATTGCATACCCTATCATCTTCTTATAGACCGCCAAACATATTTATAAAAATATAGTTTTTTACAGTTTTATCATTTAAATTACACTTTTAGTCGCTGATGTCTTGTAAATTTGTTCACAGAAAGTATCAAGTATATTATAATTTCCTCGTTAATATCTGTATGAGATCCTTGTTAATTTACTTTCTTACATGTAGAAATCAATTAGAAAGAATCTATACTCACGTTTTTCTTCAGTTTGCACTTTTGTTTTCTCAACGAAAATTTCGATTAGTGTCACACTTTTAGTTGCAGTACACACACACACTCTCTCTCTCTCCACACGTGCAAAAGTAAGGCTCTAGAAAAGTCGGTGTGTACGTGTGGTGTTGTTGCATGCAAAGGGAGACCCGCTCGTGCGTGAGGAGGGTTTGATGACTGTAGGCCCCACAGACTCAACAGTCTCGGAAACTCCAAAAACATTTTTGAACCGCTCGTGTGGCACTACTATACATACACACATACTGATAGTGCACGTGTGCACGTACGAACATGTTGGTGTGAGTTAATTATGGGATAAAAACAACAGAATCATTTTTTGTCTGTTTCGGACACAAAGCAAGAAAAGATCTTAAAGGAAGAGAAATAAATTGCTTTTCCCTTCTCCATAACGTATATAAAATGTGTGTGTATCTATATATGTATATGAATACATTTGCATGTTTCAAAGAATTCGTTTTCTGTAGATTTATATAAACTAATCATGAGTAGCTCAACAACTAATGTTAGACCATGATTAAAGGGGTTTTTAGAGGAGTTCTTAGGGGTATGAGTCTCATAAATAGTGTAAAAACTGGTTTTAAAAATTGTTAATTAAGAACAGTTCTTATAGATTTCTTGCATTGTTCATGGGTTCCATCAACACGTGGCGGCCGCGATTGATTCAATTTAAAAAAAAAAAATCAATAAGAAAAAATTTAAGAAACCCATATTATTATAAATTTAAGAAATCTTAGGATTAATCATGCTCTTAAGTATTAATAATCGGATACAAACAATGAAACAAACAACGCCTAGTTTTAACTTTTACGTATTTCAAGATCTTTTGAACGGAAGTATACGTTTTTACTTAATGATAAATGAACTCAAACACACTTCAACTTATCTTAAGTGAACTCAAACAATGTTGTGCGAAAATTACTGAAAAGATAGGCGTCGCAAACTGAGAATATATGATGCATGAGATGAGACTACACATATGAACGTAAAAGTGTTTTTTTCATGCGTAACAGCTGAAGCCAGACTTTGATATGAAAACAAATATTTATCTTTAAAGAAAACACATTGAGTTTTATTAATTCACTGAACTAGATCGACTATGCAACCAAATAATTATGAAATAATAAAATGGAGGGGCCAGAAAAATGTAACTGAAGCCAATCTGGAAATAAATTCAACAAAAAAAAACGAGAGTAAAATAAACACAATACAAAGAAACGTTCGAGCCAAAGAAAAAGACAGAAACGTACCAGAAAAGATTATTTTATAGTGTCTAGTTTTACGTGAGTTTCGGTTATGGGAACGGTTTCGTTAATTTTGAAATCTTCTGCTGACGACAAACAAAAAAAAGTCTTGTACCGACGTGGAATGACGACATCATGAACTGTTACACACGAGCGGATCGTGTTCTTACCTAACACATGTCCCGTCTTCAGTTCACGCATTTCTGTTCTGGTTCAAAGTAAAGATCCTAGAACCGTTATGGACCAATTCCAGTTTATTTTAGGGGTTAAATTTATAATTTTGACGTCATTAATTCAAGTTTCCAGTACGGAAAAATGTTATAAAAATTTATATATAACACATGTATATAGTTCAAAACCGTAGGCGAGGTTTATAAATGAGGATTGCTTAAACAACTAGTCTCATACTCTAGTTAAAAATGGTTTGGTCAATGATAGTTGTGCCAGTATGGTCTATGAAGTGTATATATGTGATATTGCACCTCAACCAAAATGATAAGTGGCTTCTATCGTCGAGTTATTGATGGACCGAAGAAGTGTATGATTATATGGCGAACCATAATTTACCATTCGCACTTTAATAGTTTAGTCAATAGGTATGTATTTTTCTTACTTTTTTTCCAGTGTCACAAACCATTATGCTAAATTCGGATTAATATAAACGTTCAATTTAAAATTAATTAACGATAAATAAATTAATTTTAATTTGTATATGTTATTTATGTCCTATTTAAATTTTTAATGTGGAAATTAATATTCTCACACACTCTCGAGATTATGATATTTAAAATTATTAATCTCGACAAATATTCCAGTCTAGAATTCAATTAAGTCAGAGCACCGGACCATTGAAGTTAGATCGGTTGAAGAAAGATTGAGCTTCTTTTGATAGGCTGGATTGATTTCAGTTATGTTAGATATGATGTGTTTGAAATCTAATAACATGTTGAATTCAGATTTATTAGAATATAATTATCTGTGAGTATCTTTCCAAAAGTATCTCACAAATTTGATATTAGTAAACTTGTATGTAAACTAGTTAATATTTAAATTTTAAACTACAAAATTAATATAGACCAATCAGAAAAAACATATGGTAAAATGAGTGTTTTACGTTTTTCTGGTGAAGTTATGAACAAAAAGCTGATAATTTCTTTGTTTACATTGTCTCCGGTTTTTAATATCTAGAACATGTGTTAGATATTCTTAATGGGATTGTTTTTATGAGTTTTTAATTTAAAATCAATTGACGATAAGTTGATTTGACATTAACTATTATATAGTATTTATATCTCTGTTAAGTTATTGATGTGGAAACTTATATTCTCACACATTAGATGAACAAATCATTTATGAAAATCATAAAAGTGTGGAGATAGAGGGAAAAGCCAAAACTCCAAATGCTAAAGATCAATGTTTGGGTAGTGATGAGATAAGCCACACTAATTACATTCAATTAGAAAAAGCTTCCAGATTATTTTTAAAGGGGACACTTTAACTAATCTGAGGAATTTAGGGCTTTATCTCATGATGTAATGACATAAAGTATCTTTATATATAAGTAAAAATTTAATTATAAATCATGTCAAAGTTATTAGCCGGTCCATTGCACTTGTACCATAGAACTAACATATCACATCAGAGTTTTTTTTCTTTTCCACATCACATCAGAGTTTATTATAGTAAATAACTACGATAAAATACATTTTTGGGTGGGGGGAGTTAATGAGGTTGTACCTTACGGACTATATTGAAAGTCATTATCGAGGCAGTTAATTGTCCACGCACTCACCTCTAGTTTAGTCCACATGGATCCAAACAAAAAATGTAGTTATTCGAATGTAAATAGTTTAATGAATGTAAACATTAGTCAAAAGTTGACGGCGGTTATCGGCAACTAATCCACCCAACTTTAACTCAAAATGCCACCATTGAATCATTGTAAAGAGGACATAATATATTGGGTAATTTATCAAAATAACTTAAAATTTAATTTGAAATATAAAAATAGATTTTAATATTCAATCAATGAAACTAATTTAAAAGGATAGTAAAATTACTATTTACCCATTATAATCAAACAAAGAAATCAAAACAATTATATCATGACTATATTTAATAGAGAGAAGTCTAATATGTATAAACTTATTATAAAGTCTACAACATAATTTGATCAATAATTTTATTTTAAAATATATAAAATATAATTTGTGTCATTTTTTTTATAAATCATCAATATAAGAACCAATATAAGATGATATAAAAACTAAAATTTTGATATAATTGAACAATATAAAAAATATAAATTGAATTGGTAAACATGTATTGGACAATACTTATAAGCAATAAAAATATTCTAACATATAAGATTTTTTCAAGTTAGATTTTAGATTTATATATTTTTATATACTTTATTGACCAATGTTGATTAATTTATATTTTACATATTTTGGTATTTGATGCAATGTTTATTTGAGACTTTTTGATTATCAAATACACATTTAGGATTTAGAATTTGTTGTTTAGGTTATAATAGACATATACTGGAGTTTACTCAGTTTTAAGGTATAATAGACATTTTTGTAGTCTAATAAGATTTGAGAGTATAAAAATAACTTTAAACTAAATTTTAGGTTTTTGTATGAATAAATGTGAAACTATTTATTAAAATTACTAGAAAAATAAAAAAATATAAAATTATATATTATTTTTTCTAAGACAATAAAGAAAAAAATCCTAATATAATTATTTGTAAGTCTTCAAACCTGAAACAATTTTAAATTACAAAAATCAAAATAGTTGAGATTAATTTAGTTTTTATGAATAAATTAAAATTATAATCTTCAAACAAATATTCAAAAAAATGAGATCATATATTAAAATTATTAAAATAATAAAGAATAAACACCAATAACGAAATCATTATAGTAGATTTTCAATAAAAATATATTACAAAATTTTAATTTTATTAAACTTCAAAAAAGTCTATAATATCATAAATTTTAACATAGTTACAATTTGTGTCCCTATATAAATGAGATTTACACAATTTTTTTCTAAAATGATTGTACAAGTTTCTAAAACTCTTTCAATCTTCTCTAAATTTTCTCACTTCTCTCTAAAATTTTCTCACATCTCTCTAAAACTCTCTCATGTTTTCTAATTTTCTCATAATATTAAGTTGTTTGTAGTTATTATCATTCATGGTTTTCATCATCTTAAAATGCAAGTTTAGATTTATAAAATTTAAATGTGTAATTTTATATTTATATTCAAATAAAATTATTCAAATTATATACATTTATTTTACTACTATTTTATTTTATAAACTCTATTTTTAAATTTTTAAAAATTTAAACTATATTATAGTTTTATAAATGTACACATTTTTAAGATTTATATGATAGAGTAGCTTCTAATAAAGTCTACTTAAAAATTAAAGCTATTTACATGAAGTCTTCTGAATTTTACATAACCACAAATTTTAAGACGACTTCATTAAAAGTCTACAAAATATAACTTTATTTTTTTGTCTTATATTTTTCATAATTTTATTTTATTTTACATGTATTTTTCCATAGTTTTTATATTTTTGTCTTAAGATTTTATAAATTTAGTAAACATGCCCACTCTTAGATTAGGTATATTACCATCACTTAATTGAAACCAATACTATTAGTGATACCTATATTTTTTTAATGGATATCCTAAGAATAGAATGTAATATTTTCTGAATCTTTTTAACAAAAAAAAATCTGAATCTTTTTCAAAATAAATAAATGAAATTTCAAGTCAATCGAAGAATAACTAGAAATCCAAAATTTGCAAGTGTGTTTTAGGCTTGTAGCCATTGAATTATGAATATATACTTCAATATTTGTTTATTGTGGTTATAAATAAAACAAGGAGCATCAAAATTATGCCACAGCTTTCTTCATTTAAAATTGTTGTGTTGTTCAGTCTAAAGTGCTCAAAAGCAGGCTTAGCCCACCATATTGGGGAGCCTAAAGCCTAAAACAAGTAACCCATTCCTGAACCCAGCAACTTAACAGGGAAAGACGATGTTCCAACCACTACACCACGAGCAACTAGTAACGTATTCTGCCTTACTAAATACGGAGTATATAACATAACAGGAAAAGACGATGTTCCAACCACTAGTAACGTATTCACAAGCAATTAAGTAAATATCAAACATTCATAATGACAAGCTCATATTGTACAATCATCACCTGGACTTGCTATATAAACTATGTATCCTATATGAGCCCATATAGGTCCATACTTGATAGAAGTATAGTCAACTGAAAAATTAATCCAGTTTATATCTTCTCCTACTCTCTTGCTCTCCCGTGACTGGTTAACCAATCTCCATCGTTTCCATCCCCTAACATTGGCTCCTTCCTCGTTGGTTCACTCAATCAATGTTGTGCTTTGTTGTCAGCAAGGAAGTTTAGCTTCTCAACGCCAACAGAGAAATCTTCCTCCGAGCACCCACTCTGAGCATCCAACCGGTAGAGGAGATACATGACTTTGTAGCATAACAAATTTGCTGGAGTAATATTTTACAGTACCGTTCTTGTTATCATTTGGTTACGGTATATAGGTAATCATATCAAAGTCCTTATCCAAATACTATTAGATAAAAGATATAGTATATAAAATAGTATTAATTATTCAATATAACATGTTCTGGAAAGAAGTTAAAAAAACAAATGTATGAGAGCTTTGATACAAAATGGATAATATCATAGGACAATGAATTGGATATCTGACTTGTGACGAATATTATGTTCAGCTTATAACAAACATTTGACTCTAGTAACACACGTCAACAAGTTTTGGTATTTGATTCGGTTTAACAGATCAAAACTTTGGAAGTGTGAGTGCAAAATGAAAAACACAATGTAAATATGCGATGGTGAATTTACAATCCACTGCTTTAATCCTACGCCGACGAATAATCAAAACCTCACAATATTTTAATTGAGTTCGACGAATATGGAACTACAAAGATATTGGTATTGCAGAAGATAAATCATAGAGAATGAATATAAGCAACCATTTTTTACTTTTATTAGAAATAATCTTAAATAATCTATTATAAGACTTGTTTAATCAGTTTTACATTGTCTATTAACCTTCTAACAACTGCTACTGAAACGACCAAGACTAGTTCCAATAATTTTTCTCTCTATAAAATCAACCATTGTGTCTCTGTCTTAATACAAATGACTTTATGACTATTTTATTTTAAATTTTCTAAATTTTTACATTCTTAAAATCCCTTGTCCAAGAAACTCATGATATGGACATTTTCCATATTAATAAGTGTAATTTTTTTTTTTAAATTTACATTTTCTTTTATAAAGCATAAACTAACTCTCCAAATTTATTGTCTTATCTTTTCATCAAGATATGCACTTACTCTTCAAATCAACATGACTCTAATTCATCACTTTGCATCCACGTGGTCTTCAGTACTTAGCACATTGCCTATATCAGTGATTACATCAGCATCTATGACTTCTTCAAACCAGAATATTGACATTTACAAATTCATACTTGTATGTTCAATAAGCTCTTTTAGTTGACTGGTTAGATTAAAATTTCACTAATAGTTTTTAACCAAAAAATTACATAGAAGGTGAATTATATAAATTAACAGAAAATATTATCACATATTTATTTAACATAATATAAAAATACAGTCAAGGATGAATCCCATAAAATAGTTTAAATATTCAATCAAACATTTATCCAAAATATGATTGTAAGTTGTAATATCTAGCAAAAGTTTGATCTTTGTTAAGTAGATTCCTTGACATGGCATAGTATGCTAGAGGTGGACATAATCCAATATTCGAGTTTTTAGAGATATTTATAATTTAATTTATTTTATATGAGTAATCAAATTTTCGATACAGTTTGATTTGTAGCTACTATATTTTTTTTATTTTGAGTATTCAGTTTTTTAGATTTCTAAATTAATTTACAATTCAATATATATATAAATAAAATAAAAATAATATAAAATGATAATATTTTATTATAAAAATAAAAATTTATTTACTTTTAAAAATTATGATAACTAATATAATAAATTTAATAAATAGAGATATTGTAAAATTTCTAGAAGATATAATAATTATAAAAGTTATAAATAAATCTTTAAATATATATATATATATATATATATAAGAATATAATAGATCAAATAGTATATTTATTCTTAAAAATATTAGTATTTATAATTTATTTATTTTTTTACAGTAACTCAGATTTTTTGGTTCAAATCGAATCAAAATTTAAGGACCTGTAGTACTCACAATGTAATCTCCAATAATATTTTTTAAAAAATACTTAGGTCAACGTAAAGTTTAATTAGTTTATGGAAAAAATGATAAATGTTGCAAACAAAGGCAACTACAACGTGATGGTGGTAGGTGTACCAGATCCCATCCTCTCCTTTTAATGACGGAGATAACAAGGGAAACAGACTACTCCCAAAAAGAACTCATTCTCTCTGCAACATTCTCATTTCTCACCACCACTTCTCAATCCTCATTAAACTATTTTGATTCTTTTCATTTGCAATTTGGGATTAAGAGCCAATGGATACCGAGTTTCTCCGAACCCTAGATCGTCAGATTCTCTTGGGTGTCTTCGTCGCTTTCGTCGCCGTCAGTGCCGGTGCTGCTTATTATCTTTCCTCCTCCAAGAAACGCAGAGGTTTGATCCCAAAGTTCGAAACTTTTTCAATCATTCTTCTCTGGGTTTCGAATTTCAATGTACTTTTGTTGTAACTTTAGTCGAAGATTTGTGTAGAGTTCGTCTGTTTAGAAGGTTGAATTAGTCTAAATCAAGATAAAAATTGAACCTTTGTGGTCTATTATATGTGGGTCTTACTTGATCTAGTTGAAGATTTGAGTAAAGCTTGTGACTTTGTTGGTTTGTAGGGTGTTTGGATCCAGAGAATTTCAAGGAGTTCAAGCTTGTTAAGAAGCAGCAACTTAGTCACAATGTGGCTAAGTTCGTATTCGAACTCCCATCTTCTACTGCTGTGTTGGGTCTTCCCATTGGACAGCACATCAGTTGCAGGTTTTGTCTTCATAGCTCTTTAGTGTCCTTTCATACCAAATTTCAAACTTGTGCAAGTTGCTAGGTACTAAAAAACCTATGTCAAATGGCTGTGAACATACTCACGAGTAGACTTTAGGTTTTGGTTTCGGTGGATGTTGTGTTGATTAAAGTGGAATTGTTAATAGGGGAAAGGATGCTCAGGGAGAGGATGTTATTAAGCCATACACTCCCACAACGTTAGATTCAGATGTTGGACGCTTTGAGCTTGTTATTAAGGTATATACTTATAAACCACTTCTCAACGTGACTTGGTTTTTGATTCTAGTGTTCTAAAATTGCTGGGAATTTCTCTTGGCAACTAGATGTATCCGCAAGGAAGGATGTCTCATCATTTCAGGGAGATGCGTGTTGGAGACCATCTTGCTGTAAAAGGACCAAAGGTACCTTTTCTAACTCGCATGTTTTGCTCACTTGGTATTAAAATCCAATTTGTTATTCTATACTTTTCTTAAATCTCGAAACTTTTTTGTTGTTTTGTTACATTTTTAACTTCGCAGGGCAGGTTCAAGTATCAGCCAGGTCAGTTTAGAGCATTTGGAATGCTTGCTGGAGGTTCGGGCATCACCCCCATGTTCCAAGTATGTCTCATACATTTGCGTTTAATATAGTTTTTTTAAAGCCAATTTTATATGTTGTAAAACGTACTTGATTTCGCATTTGTGAAGGTAGCAAGAGCTATTCTTGAAAACCCAACAGACAAGACAAAGGTGCACCTCATTTACGCCAATGTCACATACGAAGACATTCTCTTAAGGGTATAAACTGTCTCTCACCTTCTGACTCTTACGAGTTAGGAAACAAGTGTTAAGTTTTCATAGACTCTTCTGAAACACTAAATATTATGTTAATGAATACTCTTTTTCAGGAAGAATTGGAGAGTCTTACAGCCAGTTACCCAGAACAATTCAAAATCTACTATGTTTTGAACCAGGTTAGCCACCAAATCCAAATGTTTTTGTGTTTATCTCTTGTAACTTGCCTGTTTTAAACTTTTTTTTTTGTATGGTGATAATTAGCCTCCGGAGACATGGGACGGTGGTGTTGGATTTGTATCAAAGGAAATGATCCAGGCCCATTGCCCTGCACCAGCATCCGATATTCAGGTAAAACCTTCCTCTGTTCTTGATCTTGAAACATACCTGATCATCACTTCTTCTGAATCTCTAATGCATTATACCAATATGTTTGAAGCAACACCAAGAAACACTTCAAGTTAATGAACATTTGACAATAAGTAATCTTGAGTGATGAAGATAGGTTTTTCCAATGGTGATAACTTTCACGGTTTATGTGTGTTTGAATTGCAGGTCTTGAGATGTGGACCACCGCCGATGAACAAGGCCATGGCTGCAAACCTTGAAGCTGTTGGATACTCTCCAGAGATGCAATTCCAGTTCTGATTAGTCCAAAAAGATGGAACTATTTTTTTATAAAAAAAAAACTCATTTCTCTGATCAAATAATTTTTGGTTACAATCCCAACCGAGACTTGTGTCTTAATTGAGTAAGACTTGTATCTCTGTTGTGTTATCTGGGAGTTCCGATTTATCGGTTAACTATTTGGTTAGGCATATTGTTTACATGTACCGGTTTGGTTTGGTATGATATAAAGACTTGATAGTGACATCCACAAGACCTACCTTATTTGTTTTGCTTTATTTCAATCAATTTTGGCGACTGGCCTACACACTATACATACATGAATCACTTTAGAAGCATAGCTACAAAAGGGTGATTGAAATTGATTCCTGGTGGAATGATTAAATAACATATTTGTAAAGCTTACCAAGCACAAATTTGGGTTAGTAGGCTTGTCTCTTTTCAAAACCTTTTTCTTTTGGGTTGAAATATATAATGTTTTTTGTTTTGTTTTTAGTTCGGGTTGGAATATATAATGTTTTTTGTTTTGTTTTTAGTTCATATTTTTATGAAGTTGTCAGTGTTGATAAAGAAAAATAGAGTCTCACCATCTTTATCAAGTTGTTTTTTTCTCTTGACATCATATTCATACTGAAAAGAAAATGTTTTTACGTTAACGCTGGATCATAGTGATAGTCCGTCCATAGCTATTGAATTATTGATTCCGTCCTTCCACAGTTCCACTGCAATATGTATATACACATGTTACCGATTTCAATATTAAATCATATTATTTGCTAGGATGTGCATCACATGACCACGTCGGATAAGATTCCAGATTGTTGTTAATTCGAAGATCTTGGACTATTGTATCGATCAGATTTTGTTTTAAGCGACTAGAGAATGAGACAAGAGAAACTCAATTGATCATATATATAAATTTATTTCTTCTACTTTCTTTCTCTCTTCTTAAAGATTGAGACGTTATTAATCTAGCTAATAACAATTTTAAAATGTTGATTTATATATTTCCAAATGTTTCACTACAATTAGGCAAAACAATGTTTCAATACAAATTTACTTTTGAAGTATTGGTGAATGAACCGCACCGACTGGTACAATGAATTTAAAAAGGTGCTAAATATCATAGGTTCCAAATCTATCATCTCACATATATATGTTTATGTGGTTAGACTATATAGATATTTAATCTCCATTACGAATAATTGGGATATGTTTAACATCCATGAACAAATTCTATAAAATTAGTAAAATTAGTCAATTGAGTTTTGATCCACCAGATAGTTAAAGTTATCAAAAATAAAAAAATATTGGTGAGTGATAGAGAACTTGCATTGATTTCAATATCTTTTAACCATTGTTTTTTTAAAAGTTAACCTAGGATATTTTAGTATTATGGAAAGGTTCATATTAATTGTCAAGAGTAGGTACACTTTGCGGATGGCTATTTTGTCTAGATATTTAAATAAGCTCTAAACATTGAATTTAAGGCAAAAAAAAAACACTGAATCTATATCAATGTAGCTCCAAAAATTGCATACCAGTAAACCACCATTACATGGATGAAGTATTTTATATATACAATACACAACGGATTTTGCTTCCACTTAAAAATCTTAAGCAACGGTCCAAAAGGAACGATGAAGCCATGACTAAATAGTACACAATACTTTTATTTTCTTTTCTTGGTTATGAAACACATCATCCAATAATACCTCCTCTGAAAATTATTTATTACCACACGCAATATCCCACATGCCACATCGCGACAGTAAACGAATCTTTTTTGCTTTTGGTCTTCTTTTATATGGTGTCTAACTGTCTATCATCATATATCTTAAAATTGCTAAGGTTAAAAAGTTAATATATCCGACCATGGATAGTGAGCTGTAATATCCAACCTTAATAAACAACATAAACACACCTAATAAAAACATGATTATTGCGGAGTTCTTAGGTTTATATTATTAATGTTTTATAAAAACCGTTTTTTAACTTAAACTAAAAAAAATTAAAATCTTTTAGATTACTCTAAAAACCTCGTCCTAAGACCATGATTAAAAGGGGGTTTTAGAAAGGTTCTTAGGGGTATGAGTCTCGTGAATAGTGTAAAAACCGGTTTCAAAAGTTATTAATTAAGAACCAGTTCTTATGGGGTTCTTGCACTGTTCACGGACCCCACCGACACGTGACGACCCGCGATTGATTCAATTTTATTTTATTAAAAAAAAAAATAATAATTAAAAAACCCATATAGGTTTCTTAGGGTTAACTATGCTCTAAGAACCCTGCAACAATCATAGCCTAAATCCTTTCAAAGCTGTTATTTGAGAGACAAAAGCATTAGCGTAAATAGGTTTTGTTATTGTGGAAATAAGACCAAGACTTTGTAATATTTTTGTAATCAAGTTTCAGAAAAATCTCAAGTTTGTAATGGTCTTTTTTTTGGCTTAAGTGTATATTGTACAAGTCATCTTCCACCTCAACACACTAAGCAGGATCCGATAATGTATAACCACAAAATTAATCACCGTAAAGTGGGTTACCTCGTCAGTCTATCAAGCAATCAACGTTTTCGACATATATAATCAAACATAATAAGATTGTTCATATGATATCACTCCCAACGAAATAATAGTCAAGATAAATTTCCTTTTCCTGATTATTAGGCCGTGAATCTATGTTGAAAACGTCAATGATCCAATGGTTAGTTAATTAATGGAAATATTTCTAAGCTATATGTATTATATTCGTTTCTTTATGTCGATTTATACACGTAAAGTACACACTTTTTACTTTGTCGTCATCTTCTATTGATGCATGCCGATTAGATTATTCACGTGCGTATCATTAGATGATTTCGTTGTTGACGGTATACATAGTTTCTGAAATATTTAAAGAAAAAAGTTAGGTAATATCAATTACGGCGAGACAAATTAGATGCTTCATTCCTTTTTGTAAGTGTAGATAACAAAATCACGTGTTCGAGTGGTACTCTGAGTTATATTGTTAAACACCCCAAATTAAAAAATATATCATCTCAAATTTATGTGGCAAGATAAAATAAGTATCTAATTCTGGCTCCAAACAAACAATGGATAGATCTTAAGAATTAGTCGGTTGGGTCTTATCTCGTCAGATATTCCTGCAATATTAACAAAAGTATAGATTACAAACTATAAGTTTACAAACTAATTAATTTATTTTTTCTTACTCTTTGCTTTCTTTCCAAAATATGTGAGCAAAACGTTTTAGTTTGTAATTTTTTTTGTTTGTAAACCTATAGTTTGTACTCTCCTTACAAAAATAAACTAGTTAATTTAAGGGTTTTGAATCGTTTTATGAAACAAAATTAATTTTGATAATGATCGATTTCAAATCTAGGCTATAGAACAAAAATACAGACTGACACACTTACATTAATATTTTTCGAGTCTTCATTGGTCAAGCAACAAATATTAAAATAATACGGTGGATATGAGTTAGAGAAATTGGAAAGTAAACCGACATGCTCTTCGTGGAGAGAGACGTGGAAATTTCCATGAGTTTATTTTGTCCTCTCTACTCTTTTTACTTACTTTATCATTCTCAGTATTTTCTAATAGTATCGTGGAAAAATAGGTTGTTTCACATGCATCCATTGAATAAAGACAATGAGTTATTAAGAGTTAAATAAGGACATCATTATTCCGATCTTTTAATCAGTGTTTTTAATTCATAATTTGATATTTTTTTGTTTTTGTCTTTTTTTAATACTTTTCGATTAATAGACGGATCTTATATCTCTTATCCAAAGTTAAAAACTCCGGTTAAGAGACTGAAGATAATGATGGTCTAAGGACATCATTATCCCTATTTCATTAACTAGAATTTTTAACTCATAATTTGATATATTTTTTAATATATTTTTTGGCTAAGAAACGATTCTTATATCTCTTATTTAAAAGACGAAACTAAGAAAAGCTAAAAAAACCGTTTCTTATCCAAAGCTAAGAATTTCGGTTAAGATATTGGAATAATGGTGGTTAATGTCTTTGTTCGCCAAGTGAAACCTTCATCCTTAAGCTTCTCTCCTCCTTTATATATCTCTAACTCTCACTCTCTCCCCATCTCCAAGAAAACAGAGAAAAAGAGAGTGAAAACAGAGAGACACAATGTTCTTCTCTAAGGATCTTCCTTCACCCACCTCAATTTTCACAGCTTACGCATCAATGGCTGGTTACATGATGATGATACGTTCAATGGCTCACGAGCTCATCCCAGCTCCAATCCAAGAGTTCATCTACTCTTCTCTCCGTTCCATCTTCTTCCGTTCTTCTTCCACAACTCTGACTCTAACCATCGACGACGACAACATGGGCATGGACAACGAGATCTACCTCGACGCTCAGACCTATCTCTCCACCAAGATCAGTCCAGACGCAGTCAGGCTCAGAATCAGCAAAGGCCATAAAGACAAACACGTCACGTTGCATCTCAGCAACGGTGAAATCGTCAACGACGTGTTCCAAGACGTCGAGCTCACGTGGAGGTTTGTAACCGACGGTGGAGACAAGACAAACGGTGGTGGAGACGACGATGGTAAGAGCGAGTACTTCGAGCTGAGTTTCGACAAGAAGTACAAAGACTTGGTAATAAACTCTTACGTTCCTTACATCGAGAGTAAAGCTAAAGACATCAACGACGAGAGAAGGATCTTGATGCTTCATTCTCTCAACTGTCTCCGATGGGAATCAGTTATCCTCGAGCATCCTTCCACCTTTGAGACAATGGCAATGGAAGATGAGCTAAAGCGTGACGTCATCGAGGATCTTGATCGGTTCATTAGGAGGAAAGAGTTTTATAAGAGAGTAGGGAAAGCTTGGAAGAGGGGTTACTTGTTGTACGGACCACCGGGAACGGGTAAGTCTAGTTTGGTTGCAGCCATGGCTAACTACCTCAGGTTTGATGTCTATGATCTTCAGCTGGCTAGTGTGATGCGTGACTCTGACCTAAGGAGGCTCTTACTCTCTACACGTAACCGCTCTATTCTTGTCATAGAAGATATCGACTGTGCAGTGGACTTGCCCAATAGGTTGGAGAAACAGCCTGTTGATGGCAAGAACCGTGGCGAAACTCAGGTTTGGTTCTGCCTCTTTGGCTTTGTTAGATTTCTCTCATTTTTGGGTAATAAGAGAACATTTTTTAACCAAAGTACCAAATTGGACCGAACCAAACCAAATTTTACTTCTTTAAGACCACTTTCCAATGGAGGTTCTTCCTATTGGAGTTCTTAATATATGAGTTTTTATATATATATATATATATTATATAAGCGTAATTAATTGTGGGATCCACAATTTTTATGGAACCCCATAAGCAAAGATTCTTAAAGAAAAGTTTTAAGAACCTTTGTCTACGGAGTTTTTGTGGATCCCACAATTACTTATACTTATATAATACATAATATATATATATATATATATATATATTAAGAATTCCAATGGGAAGAACCCCCATTGGAGATGCTCATACCAATCAAACAAAATCTACATTTAACGGTTTAGTGTGAGTGGAATTTACGTAGAATTATTGATTTTAAGAGTTGAATGATTTTTTAAATTTGTTTAGTCAGCCACATATATAATTTTACTAAAATCATAGAATCATTAAAAATAAAATTTCAAATCTAGCACTGCTAAATTTTAATAGAATCATTGAATTATTAAAAAAACAATTTTTTTGAATAACAATACATTTTGTATATAATTTAATTATCACCAAACCAACAACACTAGATTAAAATTTGAAATTTTTAGTGTAATTAAATGGCATTAGTTTTTTTCTTGTGTTTAAGGGACCATTGACGTTATCGGGGCTACTAAATTTCATAGACGGATTATGGTCAAGCTGTGGAGACGAGCGGATAATAATATTCACGACGAACCATAAAGATAGGCTTGACCCAGCATTGCTACGTCCTGGTCGTATGGACATGCACATTTACATGGGACATTGTACTTTTCAAGGATTCAAGACTTTAGCCTCTAACTATTTGGGTTTGAACGACACCACAATGCCACACCGTCTTTATCCTGAGATCGAGAGACTGATGGACGGGGACGTGATTACGCCGGCACAAGTCGCAGAGGAGCTGATGAAAAGCGAGGAGGTTGATGTGGCACTTGAGGGTTTGGTGAATGTGTTAGAGAAGATGAGGTTTAAAAATGATGGATCGAGTCAGGTGATGAAGAAGAAGGAGAGTAGATTGGAGATGGAGGAGATGAGATTAAAGGGTGATTCGGTGGGTTCCCCGAAGAAGAACAGCAAAAGGATTAAGAAACTTGTTTCGTTTTGGACTTAAGACGTGTGCTGGAAACTTGTATGATCCAGTATTAGTTCAAATAAGATTATAAGGAGACAAAAATAGATCGAAGAGGTTTACTATTGTAAAAATGGGTGGGCAAAGAGAAATATCATATAACACCAAATGTACACCAAACTAAGATTTAATGCTAAATCTCCCCGAACAAAATGTTTGAAACATCTATCTCCCTCAATTTTAATTTCACAACAAAACACACAAACTCATACTTCTAAATCTCAAAATACAAAAACCGAAAGAAAGTTGGTTCAGATTGTACTCAAATCCTAAAATACCAAACTCTTAAGTTTCATTCAGATATTTTTATATAATGGTTTAGATCGAATTTTGTTTTTTTTTTTGGTTTGAGTTAAAACAGAGACTTCAATATATGGAGTAAAAACGCGGAGGCCTATCAAAGACAGTGTCTTCTCTAGTTCTTTGTTAATGCAAGCACGCATTCTCCTATACACATTAATAACAAATGTACTATAATATCTTATCTTAGTACATCTCGTTGGGCTTGCTTTCACAGAGCCCTTTCATTTAGTAAGCCCAAATTGTAAAACTAGTTAACCACTCAACAAGATTACTTCTAAAAATTCACAAAGCCTTCACAACTAGAGAGTAGAGAGAGGACATTCACCATTAGAAGACCACTCAAACAACACTACTGAACCACTCCAGCTTGGCTGTATTATGAAAATGTTGGCAAGAAAAGTACATGTGCTGATTATACAAAATATGAAAATGGTTAATCTTTGATTATATTTTTAGACCATAAAATTGTGCTTGCAGAGTGCAGACTTCCAAAAATTTCCCTCTAATAAAATCTAGAAACTCCCTACATACTTCAGTTAAACCAGGACCGTCCGATCAACATATTAAAACTACATCCAACGGTTAGATCAACCAAAGAAAGGAGATTTACATAATAAGGAGAGAGAAACAGCTTCCCTCTCTTTCTCTCTCTTCCTTATCCCTCGCCGCCAACTCTTTCACCGAACTCCCCGATGGCCGGTCTACTCAAAACGCCGTCTTTACCCCTCACACCGTCTCTTCTCCATGTACCCTCTGTACCCTTTAAGCCCTTTTGCGTCTCCTTCGCCAGCGTCTCACTCTCTCGCCGAGCTTCTCTCCGCTCTGTCTCCGGTGGATATCCTCTCCGTTTACTAAACTTCGTACCGTTCGCTTCTGGAGAATCCGAGACGACTGAGACTGAGGTCGAATCCAACGAACCCGAAGTTCAGGTCTTTTTCGATTTAGGCTCACTTCTGCTTTACCTTTTGGTGGTTCTGTAAACCCTAAATTGGGTAATTAGGTTTTAGGATTTGAAATTGGGGATAATCTGTGTACTTTGTTCAGTATCCTTCTACTGAGTAATTTACTGATTTTGAGAGATTGGGATATGGTATGTTGCTCAAAGTTTTAAGCTTTAGTTGATTAAATTGTGTAATTAGGTTTAGGGTTCGTTGTTGAGTCTCTAAAGCCTATAGGTGTTAACGTGGATGTTTAGGTCAACACATTGTGTTGTTAGTGTGTGTTGAGATTCTGTTCTGTCTCAGCTTATCAGGAATTTATATGAAATTGGATTGCTTTCTTCTGACTTTGTTTCTTCTGTAATCAATGGAGTCTCGGGAGACGGATGGTTCTGTTGGTGTTGAGAGTGAAAATACTACCACCGAGGAGGAAGAAGAAGCGGCTGTTACCATAGCATTATTAAGTTCGTATAAAGAAGCTTTAGCAAAGAACAACGAGGAGAAGATTGCTGAGATAGAGGCATCATTGAAGTCCATTGAAGATGAGAAGTTTCAGCTGGAGGATAAAGTAGCATCTTTAACCAATGAACTATCTGTGGAAAGGAACCGGCTGATAAGAATCAGTGCAGACTTCGACAACTTTAGGAAGAGGACAGAGAGGGAAAGGCTGAACCTTGTTTCCAATGCTCAGGGAGAGGTTGTGGAGAATCTTTTGTCTGTTTTGGATAATTTCGAAAGAGCTAAATCTCAGATTAAGGTAGAGACTGAGGGAGAAGAGAAAGTCACTAACAGCTATCAAAGCATATACAAACAGTTTGTAGAAATTTTGGGGTCGCTTGGTGTTGTTACTGTGGAGACAGTCGGCAAGCAGTTTGATCCAATGGTAAGTTTCTAATGTGTTCTTTCTTGTTTGATCAGAACGTAGATGGGGTAGTTACTTTGAAAGATAGCTAGATAGATGGAGCAAACTATGCAAAGTAGTCAATGAATCTAGAGGATTATAATGCCTTGTCCTGATGAGATGCCTATTTTTTGGTTGATTTTCACCAAATTTGTAACAGCTGACATCTCTTTGATCCTTTTGCTTTTCTCTTTGATGTGTAAAAGCTTCATGAGGCAATAATGAGAGAGGATTCTGCAGAATACGAAGAGGGGATAGTACTTGAAGAATACAGGAAAGGTTTCTTGCTAGGCGAAAGGCTTTTACGTCCTTCAATGGTGAAAGTATCAGCTGGACCAGGACCAGAAAAGCCTCGCGAAGCTGAAGGGGAAGAAGGCACTGCACAAGGAAGCGCAGAAGAAGAAGCAGAAGCGGCTTCATCTTGAATGAAAGACCATCAAGACTCGGTAGTTTCGTGTGTGTGTGTGTGTGAGAGAGAGAGAGAGGGTTCTTCTGGTCACTGTTAATTATTGTCATTCTTGTTGTTACATTATATCATTTCTACAGAGTTTAGAGAATATAGAACGAGATTTTCGATTAACAGTGGGATTTTTGAGTATCCATATACCGGAAGATAATGGAATTTATTAGCTGTATCATGCAGAGAAAATGAGGATGTCAGTGGGTAGATCTGATCAGGTTCGGTCAGCGGTAAGGTATAATCTGTAGAAAACAGTAACAGTGACGATTAGTAACCACTGTAATTGGACATCTCTCTCCCTCGCACGCACAAAACTGCCGAGTGTACGATTAATTATTCTCATTGTTGTGTGTAGGGCTGGCATAAAACCACTAACCTGAAATCCGAACCAAAATTTGATCCATATTCTATCTCATATTCTATCTAAAATGTAAAAAAGAATTAAAATGAGTTTTGTAAGATGTTACAAAACATATCTGAATATAAAGTGTTATTAACCGAACTCGCACGGATAATATATAAATATTTAAAACATAAAATATGTATTTTAAATATTTAAATTTAAATTTATTTTGATATTATATCTAATAATAAATATTTAAAATTTAAATAAATACTTTAAATATTAAATTATATATCAATAAGTATATATTTTGTGTTTTATTTATATTCTATTATTCCGCAAATTTTTCACAATTTTTTTTTCTGTAGTTTAATTATTTTTCGTGATTCTGCAATTAAACAATCACAACCATAGATCCACTCCAGGGTTTGTCAAGAAGCTGAGTTGTGACGTTCACGATTTGCGAGGAGAATCATTTATGTTGAACCAAGACAAGATGCTTTACAATTACACCTGAATTCTGCAGCAAATGAACAAATCCATATGCCACGCCAGAATACCTAAAACGCTATTTAACAAAATGAAGATCAGTTTTATTCAGAGAAATATTCTTTTATGACCGAAGGATTGTCAAGCCAAAAGGTAAGAATTGTAATGACCAATTAAAGTTTTCTTTTCTTTCGAAACACGACCAATTATATTTAGAATTTAAATTAAATAGTGATAATTTCAACAACTCAACCATCCTAATTTGTCAGTTATTCCTTTGGTAACACGTAGATGTCCTCGACCTCGACATATCTAGTTAATGTATTATTTTGTGCTATTAATAATTTTCTATTATCGGTTTAGACAAGCAAATAATATTTCATTGCATAAGCAATGAGATTGATGAGCTAAAATAACGTTTGTGATGTAAGGAGAAAAGGTATGCCAAAACTACTGTTGAGCAATTAAATGATTTAGGGGCATACATATTTAATCATTTTCCATACCTTTTACCAATAAAATTAACCAAACCTCTCTTGTCATACAATGATAATTAGGCCATGATTATTACAGAATTTTTAGGACATATTTTTATCGTAATATAAAAACCATCTTTTAACTTTACCTAAGAAAAAATTAAAAAATAGTTTTTAAATATCTTATTTAAGAATTATTTCTTAATTTTTTTTAGTTAAAGTTAAGAGGGGACAAAGGATAAGAAAATAAATATTCTATACCACAACTGATTTTTATGTTACGTTAAGAATCCCGCAATAATCATACTCTCATATCTTAAATTAAATTATTAAATTAAATGAGAAGCGTCTTAGTTCACACCTTTGCTACTATGAACCACACTTATTATTTTCGTAAACCAAAAAACTATTGATCTTCTCGGCGTAGGTAACTGAAAAAGATAAGAAACTCAAATTAAGGAATGGATATATATTAGCTTCTCACCATAATTTTTTTGACTTCAAATTATTAAAAGCCTAACGTCAAATAATTAAAAGGCTAACGTTGGCTTTGATCAGAAAATATGTTATACCCTTGAAAGATACTGTAAGGTTTTACAACCATATGAAAATTATGTTCTTGCACTATAAATGCATACCATCCCATATATATTATGAATATATACTTGAGTGAGGAAGAGTTAACTAGCTTTCGATTTAATCTCATTTTGACTTAATCATGATGATGCTAAATATGTAATACTGATTTACACTACAAAAAAGAAGTGAATTGTATCACTTAATTTATATAATAAAATCACTTAATTTAAGTGATTCTATTTTAAATCATTTCTTTGTAAATGAGACAAATATATATAATTTAGCATCATTTATAAGAAAGTGATGTTTTATTAAATTATTTGGCATCAATTCAATAAAATAACATATTTTGTTGTAAGTTGGACTCCTTTAAATGGAGTAATTATTGGACAAAAAATGGAATAATCATTTTTTATTTGTTTATTATTTTATTTTTTACTTTAGTAAAATATGAAATACCGTTGGAGATATTCTAACAAAAAATAATACTATATATAAAGTTATATCAATTATATAAATAATGTATTTATTTTGTTGTTGACATCAATTATTAAGGTGGTTATTTATATATTAAAGCATAAAGTCACTTGATCAGTAAAATTTTGATATATGACATTTATTTTACAATTTAAATAAAAATTCTAAATGCAAAAAAACTTAACAGTTTTGTGTTTCAACTGATTTCTGTGTATTCTGTTTTGTTTTTAAATATTTATATAAAACTTAATAGTTCTAGCACTTCTCCCATCATCATCTTAGATATTTAAAACAATTATTTTTTTTCTTAGCAAAATTTTAACTCACAGACATAGTGTCATAAATCTAAGTTCATACCTATTTGCATTAAATAAAAAGAAAGAAAAAGAAGGCAAAACAGACACAACATGAGTAGCGCTCTGAGTTAAATAAAAAATAGATCAAAAAGAAAGAAAATGCAAACATTGAAAAAAGATTTTTTTTTTTTGGGTAAAAAGGAGATTTAAGATTTTGATAAAAGGTAAACACCTTTCCATTCTTTTAGTACAAAATCTCATATTTCTGGACCGTTTTTCTACTGTATAATAAGTTTTACATCAAAAGTTAGTTTGAAAATATAAATTAATATGTTATGGTAAGCAATTTAATATTTTCCTCTATAATTTTAATATTAAGACAGTTAAAAAGAAAATTGGTTCGTATAGGGTTGTAGGGACGAGATGAACATGAAGTCTTGAAGATGGCAAATTCAGTGTTGCCATGGGATGGGATGATGGAAGACAAAATTTACATTGGTATATATTAGTAGATACATGTTTATATTACTGCATTTATTCAATACACAATATTTCTTTCAAATGTTTGATATATCAATACACACTAATAAGGAAATTACTTTACAATTCAGGGTATCCTTTTGACTACTAGAAATAATAAGAAGCAAGATAATCAATTTTTGAATGCCGTACATTGTCAACAAAAAATTCAAACTAATAAAAAGCTTAAAATTGAGAAGAGAACACCGTAGAAATAAAAGCTTCATTCATGAGTTCTTCTCCTTTTCTCAATTTTAAGCTTTTTATTAGTTTAATTTTTTCAACAAAAATCATTCATTTATTTCTTAAGTTGAGTTAACGTCACTCTATTTCTTTTTATATGCACATTATCGAGATTTCAAATTGTGATGACAAGGGATGAGCATAAATCGGATATCCGAGTTTTCGGAAGTATTCATGATTTGATATATTTTATCTGAATAATCAATTATCTGATCTGATTCGTTCCGTAGTCATTCGGATAGTCGATGTCCTGGATATCCGATTTTTTTTAGTTTTTTTTACAGATATCTAATTTGGTCCATAAAAACAAAACCAAAAATAATATAAAATAATAATATTTTATTACAAAAATATAATTATTTTTTAAAATTTTTAATAAATAATTTAATAAATTAAGTAAATAATAATACTGTTAAAATTATATATATATATAATATTTATTTAAATATATGTATATATATGCATATAAATGATCGGATCAAATATTTGTTTCTATAAATATTAGTATTTATGATCCGCTTCATTTTTTTATGTATATTTCATATTAGTATTTGATTTGATTCGTAAAGTTATGAATATCCGAATTTTTCTGTTCGAATTGAAATAAGTAATAAATCGAATCAAAATTTATAGATATTTTGTTCAGTCTTAATGTTGACAATGAAGTGTATAAAGAGAAACTGACGATAATATCTAATGAAGAAGATGATGAGACATGATGTGTCTAGGCAGGGAAGAGCTAGGCTATGTGTAAAGGGGTCACTTGACCCCAATTCATTTGTAAATTTTAATTTATTTAGCTGAATTTTTTAGATAATATCTAGTAAACTGGTTATATTTTGTTATTATGCTCTCACAAAGTTTTGGAAATTCAATTGTTTTTGTCTCCACTACAGTATTATCCTGATTCCTGACTCCGTCACTGTGACTAGGGTTCTTGGTATTTTGAAGGTATTATTAACAAATTTTAACTTTTAGAATAAATCTTAGTTATGTGATAACTTATTTTCCTGAAGATTGGTACTATTGTTTTTTCAGGTTTCAGTAGCATTGGGTTTGATGCTAGAGTACTGTCGGGCCTGGAGTAAATGAAAGCAGCACCCTGGTCTCAAGATGAAGAGTACAGGAGCTATAACTTGAAAAATTAGGAGCAACAAGCTTCACCCCACGATCGAAGATTGAGGATGAAAATAAAATACAAAGAACAAAAATAAAAAGAAGAATCTAGATAGAAAAAAGTCATGATCAGTTCTTCTTAACTACTTTTTTTCTCTAAATTCATCTACCTTACTGATTTATTTGTAAGGCTTCTCTCTTTTTCTTCGTCATATTAAATATTCAGTGAAAAAGAATAAGAAATAGGCAATGTAAATAATTTTTATATTTTATTTATTGGCAAATTTATTTACTGTATAACAATAATAATATTAAATTGAATTATAAACAAAATAATTATTTAAAATATTTTCCAAATATTGATATTAGTTATATTTTAATAATTAATAAATAAAAAATAGTTGAAATCGGTTATTTTAATTGATGTTAATACTAAAATCATTTTTAAAAACTGATATAAATTTTGGTATCAATTTTTACAATTGATACATATTAACATCACTTAAAAACTGATACAAAAATTTAAATATTTTATATCAATTATTAATAAAATGATGTAAATTATTTGTATCACCATTTTAAGAATTATTTATATAGTTGATACAAAATTTGTTTATATTATTTATAAGTAACACAAATATATAAAACAAAAGTGATGTTAAATCATCCTTTCGTAGTGTTAGTATATTAACAATTTAGCAGCATCATCTATTGATCATATGATTTATGCAAAAACATCGCATTCTTATCAATGTTATCATGATTAATGCATATTATCTTTTGACTACTTATTAGTCCTGCTCCATCCACCTATACCCTATATTTAATTAATTATGTTTATAGACACATAGCTTAAACATAAATATATATGTACTAACGACTGTCGTCAGTGACTATATAAAATGGTCCTGGCGAACGTTTCATATTCATAATTAAATACACAATTAAGGAGAAAAGGAAACATGAAAATTTTAGAGCGAAAAAACTCTATGATTCTGGCTAATATACTTTTTAGAATACCATCAATCAAATCATCTTTTATCATTTCAGTTTCGACGATAATAGCAGTTATCCTCGATTAATTCGCTTGCCGACTAGATCTTGGCATCCACATTTTCTCTTTTGAGACTGCTAAGAAATATTTTTATAAATTAAATTTAACTATATATAATATAGTTAAATTTATTTACCCCCTTCTTTTATATAATATGTTTTAGAAAAACATTTTTTCATTTTTAGTTGCTTCCAAATTCTCTTGCAAAATCTATGTTGATTTAATAAAAAAAAATATTTTGACATTTATAAATATAGAGTATGGAGAAATTGTTAAGTGTGCAAATTGCAATGATAGATTTACAAAGCTATAGTTTTCTTTTTTATATAATCTAATGATATTGTAACCCAAAAGTCCGACTAATTTTTTGGAGGTCAGTTTAATTACTGACAGTAGACAATACAATTGCTCTATATGAGAATTAAATATGTATATCACCTGATTACGCAAAGAAATGAATCTAAATGGTAAGTTTTAAAATCTGAATGTTTACCATTTTTAAGTTTGTGGTACCACTCAACCACATCTGAGTGGTTAAAAGCACTAGTTCTTGTATATATGAGAAACTCAAATATTATTTATATGAAAACAGAGGGATTATTTTGCGTGGTTATAGTATGTCCCAATATTAAGGCAGAATTTGGTTATTAGGTGTTGAGTATTTATTAGTGTACTGTTCTTTAATCTTTAATGTTGAGAAAAAATGACATAATCAAATTGTTAATTTAATAGCAACTATATAAAACAAAAGTAGGATTTTGATTTATCGCACTCACATTTAGTGATGCATGTATTTATTTGCCATAAAACAAAGAAAAACTAGATGACATATGAAGCTGTGCTTAAGAAGTTGTCTACGTAGCTATGTATGGTCGCATATTTCTTCAACGAGATCACCTACTCGGTCCAGCAATTTTTATTAACACGAGCAGAAATATATCATTTTCATAATAAATCACAATCAACAAAACTAATAAGAGAAATTCCCTTAGATAGCTCATTTTAGTTTGTTCTTCACAAAAATAGTTCTCAAAGAAAAAAATTTATACCTCTAGGGTTAACTAATTTAGACTTTAGGGTTTAGAGTAAAGGGGTGAGTTTGGGGATAGAGTTTCAAATTTAAAAAAAATTGAAAAATTTGAATTTTTTTTTTTAAAATGCTATTTTGGTCATTTTTTTTCAAAGGCTATTTTTGTGACAAAAACTTAAAAATAGCTATTTAAGAGAATTGCTCAACTAATAAATAATGAAACTATTTATAAGGGAAATTCTCTTAAATAACAATTTTTAAGTTTTTGTCACAAAAATAGTTCTAAAAAAAATAAAATGACTAAAATAGCATTTTTTTTTGAAGTTTTGAATTTTTTTTATTTTGTTTTTTAAATTTGAAATCTTATCCCCAAACTCACTCCTTAACTCTAAATCCTAAAGTCTAAATTAGTTAACCCTAAGGATATAAATGCATATAAATAAATTTTTTTGCTTCTAAAATAAATTATTTTGATCATTTTCTTCTTTAAAAACTATTTTTGTGAAGAACAAACTAAAAAATGCTATCTAAGGGAATTTCTCTATTTATAATATCAGAGAGTGGACATCTTCCACACATGTTGTTGACATACAAAAAAGACACCTTCCACACCAGTCCTCGACGCTCTTCTATTTTCTTCCACGTAGTACTCATGTTTGGTGTTTGGAATTACGCTAGGTAATTAGTCGAGCGATCGGTCCGATTGATTAAAAGTTAAAGATAATTCGAAGAATACTCGAACTTTTTTTCAAAGCTTTTATAGACCTTTATGTCTATATAGTATATATGAGTTAATGACACAAACATGGGCGTTGGTGCAGTGAAGGTTAAAAATTGGGCCACCGCATAATCCTCCCGAACAACACATACGGCCGCAATTTAGAACTTCGCCTACCAGGCTACCACTAATTAATCAACACCAATGTTTTTTTCCTTTTGAATTTTTTTAAAGATCATATTAATACTCGATATGTCGTTCCAGTTTTATTAGTTGACTTTAAAAAATAACTAATACTGATATTAGATCAATCTTTTAAATATAAGAAAATATTCGATTTTTTTTTTTGCTTATACTTGATGTATAATTTTTGTTAAATCACAAATATCTAGAAAGATCGTTCATTCTAAATATTTGTCATTTATCGTAAATTATACATAATTTACAAATAGATGGAATTTCTAATATTTTTGAACTATGAAACTTTTGGATAAAACTATACATTTCACTAATTCAGAACTTTTTGTTTGATCTTGTCTCATATATCACTTAATTCTGAAAATTCCAAACATCATTTTTAATATTTTTCTAGTCGAACTAAAAATATTTGTTTGTCTTTAAGAATTTAACTAAAGATACTGACGGATCAATGTCTTACTACAAAATAATTCTGAAGAGAAACTGAAAAAACTTAGATTATCATCAGCTTGATAGTTAATGTCCAAACAGGTTATAATCAGCTTGATAGTTTTTTTTTGAACAACTCATCAGCTTGATAGTTAATGTCCAGAAAACTTACATTATCATCAGCTTGATAGTTATAACGAACAGTTTAGATGCTTGTCGGATTTGGCTATACCTTGATTGGAGAAGTGCTAAAAATAACTACCAAGTGTAACTAGACATCCCGAAATTAATTTGTCTCCAAAAAGAAGAAATAACTTAATAGATCTAGATTACTAAAAAATTAAATAGATATGTAACACGAAAACAACAACATTGGAATAGCTAGTTCTAAAGTTACCTAAACTAGTAGAAGTTAATCAAAAACTACCCACATGTCGCTGCATGCTATGATTTGATACTTGACAACCAAGAAATTAAGTTATAATAACTCTACGAAAAATAGATGGATGGGTCATATTGTCATTTTTTTTTTGAGAAATTGGCATCAATAACCATAAAAAATATTATAATTAGGGAAATAACCATAAGAAAATAATAGCTAAAATATAGTGTGTATATTACGTATTAATTGTTTTTTACCCTTTATACCATACGTACTACATATTCTTCTTCTTTCTCTCTGTTTATAGTTCATCTTCTCCATCTCCAAACACTCAACTTCTTGCTTCACTTCAATCACTTTCATCTGTAACATCGTCACCACCGTTGTTATCTATTATACAATTATTGTCATAATCTTTTTCCTTTCACACCGTCGCTATTCACTCGTTATCTATTTATCTCCTCTCAATTTTCCTTCTTATTTTCCATCTTATGTGATGGTTTCTACTTTTCATCAATCCTGACAACTCAATCATGCTCTCTGCTAATCATATTTCTTCTTCCGCTTCATAATTTTTCTTTTGCAATTTGATATTTGTTTTGTTCTATTCTATTTAGCGTATATAAAATAAAAATATAACTTCACAGTAAGGGGCATGTATTGTGCTGTCTCAGTTTTATGAATCAATTGGTTTATATTTAGTGATCAAGAGTAAGCAATTACAAACTCAACATATCAATACGACATTATTGAAAATCGACAATGATAAAGAATATGTTACACTGTGAATCAGTAATACGAAGACTATAACATTTGAGTAAACAATGTGGTATAGTATAGAACATGATATTAAGTTTCAAAACTGGAAAAATGAACAATTCCGACGATAATATCACTAGCTCCTCTGCAAATTGTATGTAATCCTACACCTTATGATTGTTATTGTTCACCTCTGAAGAAAATGAACCGTTCAAATTTAAATGTAACATTTTGTTTTGTTTTATTCTGTGTCAGAAACAGAATATAAATGAAGCTTTACTCTCTCTCTCTTCATTTTTTCTTTGATATAATGTTATTGTTGTGAATCGTTTGTTCCATGCTATCTACTTAATAAATATAATATATTATAGAATCACATATTGAATAGACGAATGTCACGCGTAGAAAAGCAGAAAGTCGTCCATTTTTATACTCCCTCTGTTTCATAATAAGTGTTGTTTTAGAGTTGTGCACACGGATTAAGAAAACATTTAATTTTGTATATTTTCCATATAAAAACATCATTACCCATACATTTAACTATATTCCAACCAATAGAAAATTAAACTGGAAAATAAAATTAATAAATTATGCACTGAAAATAGAAAACGACACTCTTTATGAAACAAAAATAAAACTTCAAAACGACACTCTTTGCGAAATTGAGGGAATACCAAATTGACACATTTATCGAAGCATTGCTATATTCTTAATTTTTGATTTGCTATGTACATTTCATCAATTAACCTTTTTTGATGATCATATTGTCAAGTTTCGTATAATAAAGAGAAATCTAATCAAATTAAATAGCTGAAAATACATATCATACATTATAATTTGTCTTTAAAAAAAGTTTTTTGTTTTTTAATTCATTTTTAAAAGATAATTATTGCTCCCTTTGTATCAATTTAAGTGTTGTTTAAGGATTTTTATTTTGTTTCAAAATAAGTAATATTTTCATTTTTCTAGATAAAATTTAATGTTAGTTGAGATTTGCGACCAATTACAATATATTATAATTTTTTTTATTGGTTGAATTTATTTAATTTAATAATACTTTTATATAACCAAAATAAGTTACATAAAATTTGTATCTTATTAATATTTATGAAAAACATTAAAATCCACTTATAATGATACATATAGAGTATAACAAACTACTCAACGATTCTACTTTATAAAAAAATCACTATAACTCGACCTTCATGTATGGTGTATCCCATTCTGACAAAACGACGTACACTATTCGCATAACTGTATCTTTATTAGTATATAAGGTACATTTTATGAGATCAAAACTTTAAAAGTGTACAAATATTATTATTTGATCAATCAGTTGACTAAGAAGACTTCAATTACTCTTAAAGTTAATGAAATGATTTGTAGCTGTGTGAAATAAAAACAAACTGAAGACTTCAATTGCTCTTAAAAGTTAATGAAATGATTTGTAGCTGTGTGAAATAAAAACAAAACAGATGGAAGTATCTAATTGAAACGTGGACACATGAATAAATGAATTGTCATAATTTATTCATAACGTGTAGCTAATATGGGTCCCCCTTTTCTGTCAAGTCAGAGTCGTCGAAGGTGTCTTTAAAACATCGCCTAGTGTGTGTATATTTACTCTGGAAGTGAACACGATACTAATAAAACTGATGGACAAAACTTCCGTTAATTTTGATTTTATTTATTATCTGTTATAAATTTGAATCAAAAAAATCGAATATCTGTAATTCAATAAAAACAAAATAAATATTAATATATAATATCTATAAAAAATAAAATAAATCATAAATATTAATATTTTAAAAAATAAATATCCGATATGATCTATCATATACATATATTTAAAGAATTATATATATATATATATAAGTTATATAAATATTGTATTTACATTAATATTGATAAGTTATATCTATTTGTTTCACTATTTAGGTTATCCTGTCTTTTACTTCTATCGTATCATTTTAAGTAGTGTTTGATGAGAATTTTTTTATTTCATTATAAGTAATATTTTCAAGTTTCTATTTAAAAGGTAAATGTAGTTTGATGTTTATAACTATTTGTATGTTGCATGATATTTTTCTGTTGGTTGAATTATATGTAATTAAACAAACGAAAATGATTGACTAAAAGTTTAATTTCTAATTTTTTAATCGACGTATAAAACCTTCAAAACCACTTATTTTGATACAGAGGGAGTATATAAATTGTTTTTCTCTTCACTTTTAATTACGGTTTTATTTTGGTAATCAAAATTAAAACATTCGACTATGAAAATTTCGTAGGATAGTCTATTTTAATTTATTTTCATCAAAATATCTTTAAAAAGGATTATTTTTTATTAAAAATAATTCTATATTTATATATTTTAGGGTTAATTAATCAAAATTATGATTTAGAGTTAAGAGAGGTGAGTTTTGGAATATAGTTAAAAATATTTTAAAATAAATAAATAAATATTATAAATTTCAAAAAAAATAAATTAAAAAGTAGTTTCAAAAATTTCAAAAAAATATGAAAATAATTGAAAAATTTATAAAAAGTTTAAATTTAAAATATATAAATCAAAACTATAAATTATTATTATTGTTATTATTTGTTTATATTTATAATATCTATAAAGCAAAAGAATAAAATAATCTTTTATTTCTTTAATAATTTTTTTTGTTGAAAATTTTGGTGACAAAAAAATAAAAATGAGTTATTTCAGAGAATCACTTCAACGATTTATTTAAGAGCAACTCTAATATATTATTTTATTTTAAAATACAATAGCTTCATAATGAATTTAGTTTCATTTTAACATATTATATAAATATTAAAATGAAAAGTAAAACAGTAAATAAAATATAAAATACTATTTTATAGTATGAAAACGAAGTGAAGTTTGATTTTTTAATTCCAAACTTCATTTCGAATTTAAAAATAAAGTGAAATAAAAATATATTCTAATTAATACAAAATACCATTTTTCTTTATATTCCGAAATTAGTAGTGTGTTTTTACACTATTGTTTTCCTAGCACAAACGATAGCATTTCCTTTCTAAAACATTTCCACATAAGAGTTTATATGCATCCTTGTATCTACGCACCCCCAACCCATATTCCCTCTCTCTCTCTCTCAGTATATATATAGCTAAGCGTTTTAGCTTTAATCTACACATAGAGAAGAAAATATCACACTTGTTGTTCCACTTTCCTCTCTTTCTCCTTCTTCTTCTCTTTGTTTTCTTATAAAATTTCTGGGTAACAATTTGCTGCTCTCGGTTCTCAAAATAAAATTGTTCCTTGGTTTCTCCGACTCTTTCCCCTTGAACTAAGTTCGTCGGGTTAGTAAATATCATTCCATACCTTAATAAATTGCTTTTGAATAGAGTAATATGTTACAAAGATGTTTATATACACATGCATGTATATATAGAGATATCTAGTAATGAATATGGTGAAGAAAAGAAAAAAACGTTTTGATCAGGAATGATAATATATTTTCAATTTTCTTCTTAAGACTAGGATGAAATCCAAATTTTAGGAAAAAAAAGGAAAAAAAGACTAGGATGAAATTTCGATTGAAGCTTAATTTATATTTGTGGCATTTCTATATATATGTAATTAGTATTATATTTTTTTCTTTTGATTGTAGAAATTAAGGAGGGGAAAAAATGAGTAGGGGTGGTGGAGAAATGGAAGAGAGACTGCTAAGTGGATCAGAGACAGAACAGAGTAGAGAGAGTTTCTACCTGAGAAAGAAGATTTGGAGTGAAGTAAGGAAGATGTGGAGAATAGCTTTACCATCTACTTTGTTCAGAGCGATGTCGTTTGGCTGCATAGTGGTGGCTCAAGCCTTCATTGGTCATCACAGTGAAATGGGTCTCGCTGCTTATGCTCTCCTTCAAAGCACTTTCATTCGTTTCATCTATGGTGTTATGGTACGCCCCTCATGATCCATCATGATCTATCGGTTTGAATTTAGGTGACGACATTTTAACATAACCATACATATATCATGACATGTTATATGTTAGAATATTACACTTACAAACATTTTTCATTATTAAAGTGGACTTATTCTTGGGTTCACCTCCTAGAGTGAACCTATAGATTCACCTTTTAAAAGATAACCAATAAAAATATGACACGTCTAGGGGGTGAACCCAAGAATTACTCATTAAAGTGATTGTCAACGGAAACATTCAAAATACAAACAAAGGTAAAAAGAAAAAACAACGTTTATGAGAACACTAAACGTGGTGGTTTGACTTAAAGGTAGGAACAATGCCCTAATTAATGTATATATAGTAGACGCAAGTTATAAATGCAAAAAGAGAGCAATCAAGGGATTAATTAGAGCATCCACAATGGTGTACTCTATTGTGGAGTCTTTAACTTTTTTTTTTTGATTTTTTTTTTCATACTAAATAAAATAATATATATATCAACCAATCGCGTGCCGCCACGTGTCGCAAATAGTGTAAGAATCGATCCTTATTTAGAGATTTTAAGGATCGAATCCTTAGGTTTTGGTAGGGTCCACTGATTATTTAATTATTTTTTCGTTAAAAATCCCCTTAAGGATTTCCCATTGGGGATGCTCTTAGTTCCTACTTCAGAGTTACAAAAATTGGTTTGATCTTAGTCAATACTCACTCTGTATCAAAATAAATGATTTTTAAGGGTTTTACATGTCGATTAAAAAATTACAAATTTTTGTTCAATCATTCTCGTTTGTCTAGAAACAGCAATAACTACAACTAATTCAACCAATAAAAAAAATATTTTGCAAAATACAAATGGTCATTAACATTAAATTACATTTACTTTTTACATAGAAACTTAAAAACATAATACGATACGGAGGGAGTAAGATTTATATAATCTAGCGTTTGCGTTTACAATTTGCAAATGGATTATTAGTACAAAACATTAAAATGTCCTGGTTTCACATGTTTTAAACAGTATTTAAGCAAAAAAAAAAAAAAAATAGCGAATGAACATATATTATGGAACCAAGATTGTATAATGAAATCAGCTGGTTATATGCAATGTTTTGTGTTACAGGCAGGTATGTCAAGTGCGACGGAGACGCTATGTGGACAAGCCTACGGAGCACAACAATATCACATGATGGGGATCTATCTACAACGTTCTTGGATAGTAGACACCTTTACAGCCACCCTCTTTGTCCCTTTCATAGTCTTTGCTGGTCCCATTCTTCGGTTACTAGGTCAAAACATTGAGATCACCAAGACCGTAGATGAGATCTACCTTTGGGTCATTCCTTATCTATACAGCCTCGTATTCACCATGACAATGCAAATGTACCTCCAAGCGCAGATGAAAAACGCTATCATAGGCGTTCTCTCAACCATAGCCTTGGTCTTGGACATTGTAACCACTTGGTGGTTCGTGAGAGTGATGGGGATGGGAATCCATGGGGCGCTTCTTGGACTTAATATAAGCTCGTGGTCAGTGGTTATAGCCGAGTTTGTGTACGTGTTTGGAGGGTGGTGCCAGCATACTTGGACCGGCTTTAGCACTGCTGCTTTTGTTGATCTTATTCCCATGCTCAAGTTGTCCATTTCCTCTGGCTTCATGATTTGGTAATTTTAACTTTTTTTTCAGGGTAAAACATGATGGCTAATAATCGCATTCTAATGACTTTTTATATTATTTGAACAGCTTGGAGTACTGGTATATGAGTATCATCGTCTTAATGTCAGGATATACAAAGGATGCAAATATTGCAATTTCTGCGTTTTCCATATGGTATAACCTAGAATCCATCGTGAAAAATATAATATGTAATGTTACTATACCTTTTGAAAACTACATCCTTAATTAATTTTGCAGCCAATATACCTACACATGGGAGATGAATATATGCTTAGGCTTGTTGGGTGCAGCATGGTATGTAACTATATACAGTCATTAAAAATATTACTCTCTCCGTTTCATATTACTTGTCGTTGTAGGAAAAAAAATTCGTTTCAAAATAAGTGTCGTTTTAGAGTTTCAATGCAAAATTTATTAATAAGGATTCCCATTTTATTTTTCTGTTGGTTGGAATATGGTTAGGTGTATAGGTAATTGTGTTTTCTTAATATGTGTGCATAAACATAGAACAACAATTAATATGAAACGGAGAGAGTATGTATTAGATATATGCATATATATATATATATTATGTATTAACTATCTATTATAATGCAGCGTAAGAGTAGCAAACGAATTGGGGAAAGGAGATGCAGAAGCTGTGAGATTCTCAATAAAAGTGGTGCTTGTGGTCTCAGCGGTGATTGGAGTGATATGCTCTGCTCTTTGTCTAGCGTTTGGCGGTCAAATTTCGTATTTGTTCTCTGATAGCCACCAAGTTTCAAACGCAGTCGCTGATCTCTCCATTGTCCTTAGCATATCCATACTCTTAAACATCATCCAGCCCATTCTATCTGGTTAGAAACAATCAAACCGTTTTATTAGGCATATTAATTTATATAAGGTGTATAACATAAAGTTTTAAATATGTCTAACCACAACTTCTGCATGTAAACAGGGGTAGCTATTGGAGCAGGGATGCAAAGTATGGTAGCATTTGTGAACTTGGCAACTTATTATGCAATTGGTGTTCCTTTAGGGTTCATCCTTATTAACATTTTCCATTTTGGTGTTAAGGTACGTAAATTATTACACGATTTGCTAATTAAGTAACTTCTATTAGTTTATAATCATAAAACTAATGATAATATTGGATGCGTTTAACTACAGGGACTCTGGTCTGGAATGTTGGCTGGAGTTGGTATTCAAACGTTGATATTGTCGTATGTTATTTACAAAACTGACTGGGAAATGGAGGTAATTTACTTTGACAATTTCATAAATAATTATTACTTTGAACAAACCTCAGGTTATTTTTTTTTTATCTAACTACAGGTAAGGAAGACGAAGGAGCGTATGAAAATATGGACTCTAAAGTTACCTTCTGCAGAATCAAGTTCTACTATCTCGACGAGAGATGAAGAGAGGAAGTGACTATATATCTAGATCTAAAGAAATTCTAAGAATATTCTTTTTTCTTTTGAATTGAAAAAAGAAGAAGAATATTTATGCATGGTACTCTGTGTTGTTGCACTTGTTTAAGAAAATGAAGTACCTTTGTTCTGAGATTGCATTATTAGGTTAATGCAACTCTCATAATTGTTATTCGATATTTGTTTTAGTTTATCTTTCTTTTGTCTACTTTATATATACTTGAGTTTTGATTGGGTGTGTATTTTGGTTGTGAAAAAAGTGATTTGTTTGAGTACTTGTAATCATGCATGCATGGATTTTGACAAAGAGCTCTTATTTATATATTTCAAGGAGTTTTACAAAAGAAAAATCACCAGGTTAGCATACACTGATAGCAATCTAATCCTTACGCAACGATTTGCTGTCAGTGGATTTTATAAATGTCAACTGAAGTGATCTGTCTCAGTGGGAAAAAATAGCAAAACCGTTATCTAAATGGTTGAATACACTGACAACAATCCAATACTTATCACATATGGTTTGTTAATAACCTTTGGCATCAGATATACAAAGCCTTCTATCTGAGAACAAAGAAAAGGAAAGCAATGGCGACGTCCTCCAACATATTTTGTTTGCAGTATGTTTTATTTACTTTGTCTTTCTTTAGAATTGAAAGAAGGTTTCATTGTTATTTGTTGTATCATTATCCATGTATCTTAGTTTGCAAGTGTCATTTCAAGATTATAATGGTTAAACCAATTCCTAGACAAGATGGCTCACAGCCTCTCAGGCTAATATGACTTCAAGACTTATTAGAAAATATTGAGATCAGGGTATCTGAGAGAGAATACGATTTTGTATGATCTTCCTTAGGGCTAGGGAAAATATCCGTAAATTTTGATCCGATTTATTATCCCTTTTGATTCGAACTGAAAAACCATGATAGTGAAAAATCATGATATATGTAATTCTACGAAACGAAACAAATACTAATATGCAATATCCATAAGAAACGAAGTAAATCATAAATAATAATATTTTTAGGAAAAAATATTTGATCCAATCTGTATATGCATATATATACATATATTTAAAGAATTATATATAAGTTTTACAATATTTTTATTTACAAAATTTATTATTTTTTAATGATATATTTTTTATTGTTGTAATAAGATATTATTATTTTATCATTTTATATTATTTCTGGATTTTTTTTTATTTTTTTCCTTCTCAGATTCATTTTGTGGGTTCTCCTGCAGATTCGATCTGGTTGCAAAATATGTAAGGTCGAATTTGGGTCTCCACCTTGGAGTCTTGGTGGACCTCGTCCATTCAATTTGTATCATGGGAGCCTCAGAGAATTTGTGTATCTCGAGGATAAGCCTAATTGACGGCGCTGGTGTGTGCATATGCTCCGACAGTTCTCTTTCATTTGTCTATCTTTCTTCCGGCTCTTAATTTCATTTCTCCAGTGAAACCTTGTTGACCGATCTCCTTGGTGCGTACTCGGTGTCTCACTGTTTCAAGTGGTTACCTTGTCACTGGTCCATCTATCATGCATCATATTGTTTCCGTTTCTTCGGTTCTCAGAGACGGTGTTCGACAATGCGCGTACGTGTTCAGCTTTTGGGTGTTCCCTTTTGGTAAGCATCTCCCGCTTTCTCTTCTCTATTTTCGTCTGGAATTTAAATGATAGTGAAAGTTAAAGCTTTGACAAATCTATTGGGTGACAAATATTTTGAAGACAACATGAGAAGACCCTGGTATTCGAAGAAATGAGGATAATTTTGTTTTTGCAGGTTTATTGAAGGTTGAAAACGGTAACCAATGCTCAAGAAAATAAAATCTAGTCTACTAGAATACGCTGAAAACATTTTCATGGGTTGAACGAAAATTTGAAAATTATTGATTTGGATGATTTTGTTGGAGTCATGTAACCAAAACTTTAATTCCGATATTGAGTTGAATTTATACAATTTTTTTTTAAAGAGTTTCTATTTTGCTAAGAAAGAAATCCATTTTTATTTGTGAGAAAAAAATCATTTTCTTCCCTTCCCTTGTAAATCTGTCTATTTTCTTATTTCATTTTTTTGTGTCAACTGAACAATATTTATTATTTTCGTATTAGTTCTTATTTAATTTCAAAATTTTGCTGTTTTCCTATATATAAAAAGGACAATGAAAAGGTGGAAAACTGGTCTTGTGACAGGACAGGTCAGGTCCTCTTGCTGCAAACTTGTCCAAAACAAACCTCAGAAATTTGGGAAAGTTTCAACCTTTCCCCCTTTCTTCCTCCAACATCCGTTGATTTTCCACAAGGAGAACGCGATTAACAACAGATTAGCTTCCTTCATCTTCCAGCTCCAAACACTCAAGAACAAATGAAAGGGGTAAGTGTCAAGAAGAAAACCCATGTGGTGAATGACGCTGGTGAGGCGGAAACAGCGGTGGAAACAGCCGTAGGAAGCGGGAAAAGAAGTGGAGAAGACGGTGGGTTTGGCAGTGAAGAAGGCGGAGGCGGAAGTGGAGAGTCAGTTCCCGAGATGGGTGACGATGATATGGAAGAAGAAGAAGAAGACGACGAAGAAGAGGATGATGAAGAAGAAGAAAGAGGAGAAGAAGCTAAAGAGGAGAGGTCAAAGCTAGATGAAGGGTACTTCGAAATCGAAGCTATTCGCCGGAAGAGAGTTAGAAAAGTAAGCTCCTTTTCTTCTTCTTCTTACAGCAAATGTTGTTTAAGATTAGTGTAGGTAACACCTCTTCGCATTCTCTACATTGTTCATTTCTTACACACTGGTTACAAATGTGGTTTAATGTTTGATATTTTCTTAATATATGTTTCTTCTGCTTCGTATAAACCGGATGGTGCTTTGGATTTGATCATAGGGGAAGGTGCAGTATCTAATTAAATGGTGAGTTCTTCAATATCAATACTCTGTTTCATTATAAGTCAGTGTAACATATGCATTTTTATTGACGTATTGTAAAAAGGCGTGGATGGCCTGAGACTGCCAACACATGGGAGCCTCTAGAGAATCTACAGTCTATTGCTGATGTTATTGATTCATTTGAAGGAAGGTGAGTGCATCTTAACGTGAGAAGTTCTTGTGGATTTTCTTTTTAATTAATGGAATTGATTTTCTTGTATCAATAGTTTGAGGCCAGGGAAGCCTGGTAGGAAGAAGAAGCGCAAATATGCAGGTCCTTATTCTCAGTTGAAGAAGAAGCAGCAACGTTTAGCATATGATGCTGCTGAGAAATCTGACTCTTCTACATCTCTTAACAACTCTAGCCTCCCTGGTATTCGTGGTCCACTCGACCTCAGCGGCTATATAGCCACCAACCAAGGTGAAGCTAACAGTGGGAGTGTTGGTATGGTTAGACAAGTTAGTTTGGTTGAAGTGGAGAAAGAATATGATCCGACACTTAATGAGCTAAGGGGACCAGTCAATGACAGTTCTCAAGTAGGAGGCATTGGTTCTGAGGGTGATAATGTAAGAGCAAATGGGTTTCTCAAGGTTTTTCCCAAGGAGTTTGATAAGAACAGTCGTTTCATAGGTGCTAAACGGAGGAAGTCTGGTTCTGTTAAAAGATTCAAACAAGACGAAACCACAAGTAACAATAACAACAACCACACAACAGCTACTACAGATCAGAACCAGACACCAGAGTTGACTACGTTAGACTCTTTTGGTAGAAACGCAAGGATAGGGAATGAGTGTCCTGGTGTGCTGGAAAATAACAATCTCTCTCAAAAAAGCAAGGTGGAGGAATTGGACATTGTGAGGATCATCAAGCCAGTGAGATTCTCTTCATCTATAACAAACAATGTACAAGACGCGTTGGTGACCTTTTCGGCCTTGAGGTTTGTCTGTCTCTTTGCACTTTGGTCAGTCTTCACATTTGAGTTCATACTTATTTGGCTACTACTCATAGGTCTGATGGGAAGGAAGTAACGGTAGACAACAGATTTCTCAAAGCTCACAATCCTCTTCTGGTAAGGTTTATCTTTAGAGCTTTTCTTCTGCATTTCTACTCATATGGAAGAGTCTAAAAGCTTTCCTGTTCTGTGTTTTTTTTCTTTTGACCCCAGCTGATTGAGTTCTACGAGCAAAATCTCAAGTACAATCCGGAAAGATAAGAAGTTTGTTTTGTACACAGCACTTTGTAGGTAGAAAAAAGATTAGATGAGCAAGGTGTAGAGTCAAGGTAGTGGCAAGTTGTTATTCTGGGAGGTTTCAGATTGTATTTTATCTCCTCGGGTTCGTTATTTCCACTTTCTATCAAGTAAATCTTGTCACTTAAGACATGTACTTTTCTTGAGCTGTAGTTTTGTATTGCATGTTCAAAGATCAAAATATATAGATCAAATATATATATACTCATGAATACAAAGTTACAGCAAACCAACAACTTTCACTCTGGTGTATCACTCAGTTAATGTAATTTAGAATGTCGCTTTAGAGCTGAAGGAACAGGAAGAAGCTTGATCCTCTTTGGATTTGGTTGCTCCTTATGCAAGAAATCAGTTTCATGTAGTCTTCTTTCCGGAACCCCTGCTTCAACTAATGCTTCTGAAGGCTCCAAATCTTGATCATGAATGTTCTCATTGACATTAGAGAGATGTTGTGAGGATGCGCTATCACGCTCTTGTAACATGTCTTTAAACGTTATGAGGTGCACTGCACATTTCTTAACCTCTGCCTGAAGGTTAGTAGAATCTCCTTTTGTGTTTTCGATTGAAAACTGAAAGAAGACTTCGTTGTAAGCTTCCATGGACATGCAACTTCTGCTGAACAAAAGAAGATGATTTGATCCAAAACTCATGTCTGTGAAAGCCTTTGGATCAGGATACCATAACTCATCCATAACAACCAGCTCTTTAGCATCACCCCTTTTTAAAACACAAGAACAGCGTATCTTGAGATCGTTCATTGAGTACTGTCCATCGACTCCAATCATGATGCAGGCAGAAAAACCAAGAATATCAGATGATGATTGACTCTGAGACAGGTGTATTCTCAACGAAGATCCCATGGCTTGGTGATTGAAACAAGATGGCACATCTCTTCCAGGAAAGTAAGAGAGTTCTGGTTTTGCTGCATCTAGCTGCATGTTACGGTGAATGAGATTCTGTGCCTCTTGATCCAGTTTGTAACAGTTGCTCGCTACAAGCTTGCGCAAACAACGAGGCTTGAAGCAGCCTGAGATACTCACAAGGGATGTGCAGCCATGGGCATAGATATACAAGAGACCTCGTGGAAGCTCATCTGGCAATTCTTGAAGTCTCTGGCAATTGTTCAGATTCAGTCTGTTCAACCTGGTGAGTCGTTTGATGCTCGCAGGGATGTGTTCAAAATTGTTACCACTCAAATCTAGTTCTGATAGACTCCACAAGTTACCAATACTGTTAGGTATCTCTATCATGTTCATGTTGCTTAGGCACAGAGCTCTCAAGTCATCAAACCTTGATAAGTTAGGACATAGAGAATGCAAACCTTCTGAGGAATAGAAGCTATTCCCTATTGCTAAAACTTGAAGACGGTTAAGTTGTGCAATAGACCATGGTGCTCGTCTTGTCAATGTTCCTCTGGCTTGAATCACCTCGAGAGCTATCAAATTACCAATGTTTTCAGGCAGTTCTTTGATGCTGGTCCTTTCTAAATCAAGCCACCTCAAGCAGCTCATTGTCTGACAAATCTCTGGTGGAAGGCTCTCAAGTACAGAACAGCCAGAAAGCTTGAGCTTTTCAAGTGACCTTAGCTCAGAAATGCTTACCGGAAGTGATTTAAGTCTTTTATTTCCTGATATATCCAAGGACCTAAGCTGAGAGAGATCACAGATTCTTGCAGGAATTTCTTCAATTGATGTCTCAGATATACGCAGAACTTCTATATTCTTGGCAACACGAGGGAACTCGTTGATATTAAGGCAACTAGACACTTCAAGAGTTTCAAGAGATGTGAGGCTCTGTAATGAGTCTGGGAGGTTCTCAAGATGTTTGCAACCATCCAAATTCATGGATTTAAGTGACACTAAGTGCCTTACAGAACTCGGAAGAGTCTTGATACTCTGACAATCTGACATATCCAACTCAACCAGACAAGAGAGACGGCTGATGGATGTTGGCAGTTCATGTATCTTTGTACTGCTCAGATACAGTCTTCTGGTATTCCAAGAAAACTCTGGAAAATGCATTAGACTTGAGCATCCATTCATTCCCACTGTTTCAAGCGACTGCAAAGCGAATCCACTTGGTATCTTCTTGAGTTTGATGCAATTAGTCAAGTACACACAACAAAGTTTCTGAAGATTTTTGATAGATGGAGTAACCTCAGTTAAGCTTTGGCAATAGGAAAGGTTGAGTTCCTCAAGGTTAGTGGCTTTTGAGAGATCTGGAATTTCGATTAGGTATTTACAACGAGAAAGATCCATCTTCTTTAGTTTCCTAAGAGGCTGAAAAAATACATCAAATGGTTATAGTCCACCAATAGCAAAAGCAGCCATGATCTGTAGTTTCTGTGGAGAATTTCTTACCTGGATTCCATTCCAAAGATAGTGGAGATGGCTATTGCTCATACAAAGTTCAACAAGAAACTCCGGATGAAATCTTGAAGGCATAGAGTTTAAAGGGCATCCATCCCAGCGTAGATAACGAAGCTTGCGTGGTAGATAACTGAGGCCATTAGGTAGATACACTCTAGTCTCTCCATCATATGAAAGGTCATAGAAGTTGAGAAGCTTGAGATTAGACAATCCCTCAAAAGCTTGATCACTAGCAAATACCTCAGAAATTTCAGACAGGTTCAGAGACATTCCTTCAACAAGATTTGTTCCCTGTGCAATGGAAAAGAAGAAGCTATCAAAAACCATACACATGAAAATTCTGACAATATGTAGGAGAAGATAGAACTCACAGTATTTTCTGACAGCAGATCACAGATGTCTTCACGACTCCATAAAAGAAAATGTTCAGCCGGTTTGTTACCTGCTTGTTGACGAACAAGTTCTCTACCCATCTGTTCAAGCAAATCATGCATCTTTATGCATCCATTTGATATGACTATCAAAGACTTCTCAGTGAGAACCGTGATACCAATTTCAGCAGCATATCCACAAATATCCAGAAGTCTTGTGACATAATCAACATGCTTCATGTTGTAGAAACATGATATGTAGAGAAAAATAGCCTTCTCTTGCTCATCCAATCCGTCATAGCTAACTCTCAGAACCTCCATGATATCACTATGTGGAGAAGTTTCAAGCCTAGCAAGTGTGCTTACCCATTCTCTTTGGCTTCTTCGGTAAAGGAAAGAACCTAAAACTCTTAAAGCCAGTGGAAGACCAGAAGCATAGTTTATAGCTTGAACTGCTAACTCCCGAAACTCTGGTGGAACTATAGTTTCATTTCTGAAAGCATAGTTACAAAAGAGCTGTAAAGCTTCCTTTTTGTGTAAACACTTAACTTTATATATCAGATCTATGCCATGAGAAACTAGCAAATGTCTATCTCGCGTTGTCACAATGATTCTGCTTCCCGGACCAAACCAACCAGTCTCCTTAACCAATTCATTCAGCTGGTCAGATCTATCTACATCATCCAAGACAATCAAAACCCTTTTATGTCTGAACCTTTCCTTAATAACGTTCGAACAAGAAACTGAGCTCCACGCTTCTTTATCTCTCCCTCCAAACATACTGCATAAAAACTCTCCTTGTAAACGCTTAACTCCATATCTGTTACTGACTTCCTTCACATTCTCCATGAAGCAATGAGATTGAAATCGACATGAGAGTTTGTTGTATAAGTATTTAGCAATAGTAGTTTTCCCAACTCCACCCATTCCCCAAACCCCTACCATTCGGACATCTTCGTCGTCTGTAGACATCATAGACTGCAGAAAGTCCATATGAGAACTCATCCCAATCAACCCTTTTGAATCATCCAGTGAAGTGGAAACCAATCTATCAGAGATGTCTTTAACAATCTTCTTAACTAGCTTCGACTCATCCCTCCTACCACACAAAGTTCACCATTTTGTAAGTTCGGAAACACAGTCACAGACAAGACTGCAGAACACAATGTCTTAGAAAAAAACTTACCAATTCCGAGAATCTTCACCAGATATAGCAGCTAATTGCGTCAAAGCTTCTCTCCATCTCTTCACCTTGTTCTTGTCACTTTGACTCTCAACACCCTCACCGAAACTCCCAGTCTGTCTTCTCACATCCGAAGGATCAACATCGTAGAAAACGGGTATGATTGTCTGATGATCAACCATGTTCTTACATTCCATGATCTCTAAGAGCTCGTCCAAGCACCAGCTTGAAGATGTGTAGTTCCTAGAGACCACGACAACCGCGAATCTGGAGCCTTTGATCGTACCTACAAGCTCTGAGGAGATAGACTTGCCTCTCTCAAGATCCAAGTCGTCTCTGAAAGAGTTGATCCCCATCCTATCAAGCTCGCAGAATAGATGGCTCACGAATGTTTTACGCACATCTTCTCCTCTAAAACTCACGAAAACGTCCGTTTTCCAGACGGCTGAGGAAGAAGGTGAAGAAGGACAAGGAAGAGAAGCCATGATTCTCTTTCCAAAGTTATATGATTCCATCATCTCATCAGATAACGTCAGTCAAATTTCTCTCCTTGCTATATTAGAGTAAACAGGTTTCTATCATCACCCAGTGCTTCTCCTAAACCATGAAAATCATACTCAGAACAGGTCTTCGAAGCCAAAGGTTCCAATGTCATAAAGACGTGTGGAAAGTCAACGTCAACGCCTACACGGTAAAATATCAGTGATTCGCTCATTCGCATATACAATGATTCTCTAACTCCAAAATCATGTCTTTACACAAAAGTTATCCAAAATCTTAGAGAGAGAGATACACACTTGATAGCATTTGATTAAATTGGATCGTTCAGAAGTGGAGAATATAAATACATAATGTGATTAGAGTTTGAATATTTGGGGTCAAGGGATAGAAACAATGGGAGATAACAAGTTCTTGAGGAAGTTGTGATGAATGTTTTTACAGTAGATAACTCACTCAAGGAGGTGGTGAATCCATTCTTTTGCAATAACCGGTGAACCATACCAAGGTCTGGTTTCATCGTCTGAACCAACAGGTGAGTGGTAAACGCCGTCGAAGGTAACGTTAAGTGCACCTTCAAGATGAGCTGAAACCTCAGGAACCACTCCATCACCCCACACATCAGCTCTTCCACATACTTGCTTGTATCCTTGCCCTACAAAACGAGCACGAAAACTAGGCCCTGAAGAAGCCTGTGAATCCCCCGTCTTGTTGCTTGCTATAGCAAGCTCTGAGATCACTTCACCACCGTTTATTCCAACAGTTACATTAGAATCAACATTTGCATCTTCCTTGTCTACTAAAGGAGCTCCACGAATGTATCTACATATGAACTACCAATTCAGAATTCTAAGTTTGGGTAGAGGTTTCGAAGTTTAGAAGAAATACTACCTCCCAGCAATGCAGACATATCTCAGCTCAGGAGTGTAAACAGCTTTTGCACAATTCTCTTCCACATAATAGAGAAGACCTCTTGTTTGATCAATAACCCCTGCTAGTCCTCTCGGTGGCGGTCTATATATACAAAACCACACAAAAACGTCAAAGCAACATCTCTTGAAAAAGTCTAGAAAAGGTAATGAACCATTTTTTGTTACCTACAAGTGAGGCGTACCAAGTGTAAGCAACAAGGAGATATCAGCGTTTCTGTATTCTTCCATGTAAACTCTAGCAAGCCATCCTCCAGCTGAGTGTCCAATCAAAGACAGTCCTCGACCTGTATGTGACGCAAAACTACCGTGTTTCATGTTCACAGCAATTCACTACTGAAACTAAGTCTGATCCAAGACCACAAACTAAGTCTTGTTCAAATATCATTGTACCTTATGAGAGACTTACCTTGGGATAACTCATTGGCTTCACGGACGGCATCATCAATTCTTTTCAAGTACCTGATCATCCATAACAAACCATACTCATCCTCTTGAAACCACTAAAAAAAGGCCAAACACACAAACAAGCGATGAGCTCATAAGGCAATCCATACCAATCAAGAACAGGACGAGGGCGTAGAGTGCCGCGCCAGTAGGCTGGATCAACCAAACCGGCTGCATTTCTAAACCAGTCAAGCCTTGATACAGCTGCAACCACTGAAGGAACACCGTACTCACCTAATGTTACCTCCATCTTCTTATAGTCTCCTGAATTGTTGCCTAAACCCTAATAAACAAATCCACAAAGGAAGCATATAACACACCATGTAAACCCCACAAGGGAATGGAATCATATAACACAAAAACAAAGTTTTGGACTTTAAAGATGTTTCATAAGAAAATGCAGAAAGCAAGTAAGCAGGACTGATCCAAGAATCTTCAATGGTGGAAAGACATTTAGTTTTCTCTATCGAGCAGGGGAAGGAGGTTGATTACGGGGAGAATGACGGCGGGACGGGGTTTGACGTCGCCGGAGGAAGAGGAGGAGGATTGTGACGTGGAGGCGGAGAAGCTGGGCCTTAGCCTGAGCGATGGAAAAATCGCCGAGGCCATCGTTTTGTTCAGTGGATGTGAGTAAGCTCAAGGGGGAGAAAAGCTTGGAGCTTTTAAAATCCACATGTTCTTGAGTAGTTTGATGTATTTACAGAAAGACCCCGTTAGTTTCAAATTATATCACATTAAGTACAAAACTCTTGAAAGGTTTCTAGATTGAGAAGGCATCTTTCTCTCTGGAATTTGAATTGACTTGAGATTCATATATCTCTCCTTTTATGGCTAAGCTAAAATGAATGTTGAGTCAGGAAATTACTTGGGGATGGAGATAGGCCAGAAAGTATGAATTCACTCCACCATTCATCTGCTTAGCTAATGTATTTTGGGTTTTTATGTGGACCTAAATAAGTTCAATTCTTCAGTTTTTCTTTTGCAGATGGTCAAGCGTGACAACTTTTGGGTGAACGAGCTGGGACTTTCAAACGTGTAATCCCTGCACTCCACCATCTTAGGAAACAACTTTAGAACTTGAATACTCTGTTATGATATATCTCTTGTGGATGATTTTCAGACACTTTATATTTACAAATGCTTTGGTTTCCTTTTAAAAACTTATATCAAGCTATCCAGGACCGTTAGAGTTTGTCTCAATATTGGTAAGTGAACCGTTGTAAACATCTAAAGGCTTATGCATGTCCTCTGCTGACCCAACCTCTTGTCCAGATCCACATTTCAAGAAACAACATCACAAGAGATGCTGTCCAAAAAGCCTTTGGGAAATTCTATTCTGAAAAACTTAAATAAACTCCCGCGGAAATCTGAAGTCTTTGCTTACATGTCTAAAAAATTATCTCACTTTCAAAGGGTTATTGCCTTCCAGTGGCTACCAACAAAGAAAATACTTCATTTGCGGCAGTTTTGACTCTATTTAAGAAACTTGAATCCTTTTTATTTTGTTTTTTTTTTTGTGTCTCTGCAACAGTCTTTGTGCAATCAGATGTGTTGAAAGTAGCTCAAGACATGATAGATCAGTTAGACGATTAAGCAAAGGTTGTCGGACATGTTGACACCGTAGACCCAGAGGAAAGTTGGTTAAGGGGAAATCCGATGGGTATACTAACAAATCGAGAGATCCATGCTAAACTCAAAGGTGCAAGGATCTACATAAGACTATACGGAAGATTAGTCTTTAGGGATGAATTTTGGACCTTATTTAATAAGATCAAAATATGTGGTCGCCAATTCTTTAAAAGCGATGACGTTTTCCACATTGTATGGAACATATCAAGTTCATAAATACTTTAACATGAATGAAAAAGAGTGAGAAAAGTAAACTAATCAATAGCATTTATCTTTTCCTAGAACAACAAGGTTTCATGGAACCACCAATGAAGAATTTATTAAATATGCCAATATTGTGTTCACAATCTTTTTTTTAAGAATGGAAATGGACTTTCTGTTGCCTAAAGGTTAAAAGAAAAAAAAAAAAAAAGGTGATAACACGAGAAATTTTTTTTTAAGGATATGTACTTTGAGTTGATTTTTTTTTGTTCACATGTACTTTGAGTTGATTAAAGCGAGTTTTATCAGTTTGCCTTATTACTTAAAATTGTGACATATATACATAAATAAAACATTAGAAGAAACTAGATATTATTGATCTAAATAACATATAGAAAACTAACCATGATCAGTAACATTGATCTTGATTTCCATGAAGTCAATATCAAAAAGAGGTGAGATGAATAGCTCAAAAAACTGACAAATTGTTTCTTTAATATCTAATAAAAAGATATTTAAGACAACCATTTTATAAAACTATTAATGACTCCTATGTTTACTTGCATGCAGACAATGGTGTATTCCATTTTTGTAAACACATTTGCTTCTAATGATAAACCTTACGCTTCATGAAGATGCTTAGAGTTTCCACCTCTAAAAATCATTGATGCAGTAGACTGAGTTATCTTTAGTGAATATCAAAATGACTTTCAAATCATTCTCTAAAATGAGAAATCTATAAATCTTTATACACTCAAGAGAAATTACAACTTCAAAATTCATTTTCTACGATAAACAAATAATACCATTAAAATTGATGATGAATCGACCAAAAGACTTGGTAATTGATTAGAAAACTAAATTTTAAAAAGCCTAAATAATGGCGAAAGATTAGTTAAACCAGAATTTGACTTTGTTCATTTATCTAAACCAACATGGTTGCTTACTAAGGAATTTATCTATAAACTTTAAAGAAATCATCTCTTATAAACTTGTAAAAAGAACTCTTCGATTTGTGTTTTTTGGTGTACAGTTCTTGAACTAGACTCTAGTCTATTAGAAATAAATTGACTTGAGATTAAAATTTTAATTTCTCTTATAATCAGATCATTCAAGAGAATCAGATCATGATCAAATAGATCAAAGTAATAACTATAAAGTCATAACAAAAATGAAAACACAACAACGAAAACACACAAAACTGTGAAATAATCAAAGGGCTTAACTAAGACATCTTAGTTCTTCTTCCCAACCTAATCAATGAGGTAAGTTATTATAATTTTTTTTTTGTATTTACCATATTTTGAGGGAAACTATAAAGGTAATCATTAATATCCTTCAATATTTTGAGTAGTCTAAACTTGTTCCTAAGAAAAATAATCAAATAGCTTAAAAATATATGGTTAGCCAAAATGGAATCATAATACATTAAAAAACTTGTAATTTAATGATATTAACCAATAAAAATGAAATACAAAAAACAATTTAGTAAAATGTTTTGACCGGTAATTCTATTTTGAATCACAAAAAGTGAAACCATCTCTTATTAAACCTAAGCTATCAGCAATACTGAAACAAACAGATTCACTCATTCATGTAAGTGAAAGCAATCTTTGAATCCAAACAAAGGTTTATCATATTTGATAAAATGTATCTGAAAGCAAAAGTCTAACATATTTGCTTTTTGAGTGGTAAAATGCATTTGAAAAAAAAAAATTCTGACTCACATTGTTAGCATTTCAACTGATAAATAAAAGTTGGTTATACTATGATGGTATTACCAAAAAAAAAAAAATTACTAGAAAAAAAAAAAGAAATCAAACATGGTTATATTCTTTTTTTTTTTTTTTTTTTGTAACACCAAACATGGTTATATTCTATAAATGGTTTTTAATTGAGTATGAAAGTCAGGGCAGTTTGGTAAATTAGGCTTTTTGAGTTTCGAGAGGAGGCAAGTGTCAGATCTCGAAATTCGATCGGTGTTGAAGCCGTCGCCGGGAAGAGTAAAATGGCGGCGAAGCAGATGGAAGAGATACAGAAAAAGCTTGCGGTGCTTAGTTACCCTAGGGCAAATGCTCCTGCTCAGTCTCTCCTCTTCGCCGGCATGGAACGTTATGCTCTTCTCGAATGGCTCTTCTTCAAGTAATATATCTCTTCCTTCTCCATCACTTTATTTGCATCTCTGTTTGATCAGGGTTCAATGTAGAATTGGGTCTGTTTTAAATTGCTTGATTAGCCTCGAAAGTTAGCTTCTTTTTGCAATGCAAACAGAGTGAAAGTTCGGATGGAGATTTCTATGGTGGGTGGGGATTGACGTATTGTTCTTCTTTGGTTATCTTCAAGGTTGTTAGGTGATAAGTCTCCTTTCTCTCAGCAAAATCTTCAGGGAGATGCTGGAGCTCGTGATGAAGAAACTGTTCGTATTCA
>MU107125.1:10023-66219 GCA_012274485.2 Sinapis alba | reverse complement strand
TACAATACTAGCACATATGTTTCCAAACCCTAGACCAAAGAATATCATGAGATGATACATTCACTCATCTATGTTGAAAACAATCCAATTTTACCAGATTTTATTTTATATCACTTACAAATGTTTATTATTACATGATTTAGATTTTTCCCACATCAAAATATTTTTTATGTAATTTATTAATTATTTTTAAGATTTATTAAACGAGAAGACTTACAAAATCGCAGAAGACTTAAAAAACACAGAAGACTTAAATAGGCTATGAAGGTAAAAACGCATACACCTTTTTTTTTGGTCATAAGGGGCCTGTTGTAATTTCACTACTCTTTTAGGTTACTTTTGCATTTGATTGATGTTTGGGTACACTTTTGTATTTGAATTCAAGTTTTAGGTTGGTTTTGGCAATTTTCCCTTAAAATATTTGAAAAAACTAAATTACTGTAAAGTATCCTAATTGTCCAAAAGTATTTATATATTTTTATTCAAAATAACCAAACAATATCTAAACTTTGTATCTAATTCATCCTAATTATTTAATATTTTATTCAAAATACATGATATTTAACTTGATTACTCAAATTACACGAAATAACCGAACTAGTACTGAATCAAATAAGAAACAATTTTTTCGAGATATTTTTTAGTTCCTACTTTTACCATCCGAACCAAACCCGAAACTATCTGAACGAAATCCGATCCAAAAATAATCAAGTAGTAAATAGATCTTCTAGTCCCTTATCCAATATCCAAAATATCGAACCAAAACCGAACCAAACCAATACCCAAAATACACATGCTTAATCGCCACACATATCCATTTCTAGTAATTTAATAGTGGGGCAGCATATACCCAAAGATATTGTTTGGGCAATTCTTTCAAATAGTCTTTTTAAGTTTTTGTCACCAAAATAACTTTCAAAAAAGAAAATGACCAAAATAACATTTTTTATTTTAAAATTTTCAATATTTATTTTTTATTTTTTTTTTAATTTAAAACCTCACACCTTAACTTTAAACCTTAAATCTAGATTAGTTAATCTTAAGAGTATAAGTATTTATTTACCTATTTAGTGAAACATTTTGGTCATTTTCCTTTTTGATGACTATTTTGTGAAAATTAATTTTTAGATATCCTAAGGAATTTTTCATATTGTTTTGAACAATTATTTTTCATGTTACTTATTTGAATTTTTATTTTTATTTTACTGGTCAACATTTGAGTTTTAGTTTTCCAATAAGTTTCAGTAATTTGCAACAACGTAACGATGCATTTTTTCGTTTCTTTTCCTTTCTTTTTACAGCAAAATGATATAATTTGAGGGTAACATAATAAATTTCGAAAAATTCATCCACATATTTTATACACCAGTTAATATTTGGGCGTATGGGGTTTAAAGCCCATCAAATACTTTAGGCTTTTAATTCAACAACCCATCAAGTATGAATAATGATTCTTTGAATACAATTTTCAGTTTGTATCAAATACATGAAGTGAACATGTCAGTTTTGTTTCGTTTCGATTTAAATTTTCGGTAAATGTATATTTCAGTTCTTCTCTTATCTTTTGGGCCTAAAACTTAAAATTCTAGGTTGACGAAAGAAGAAAATTTATTCTTTTTTGGGAGGGGGAAGGGGGGTCAAATTGCTCCTCTATTTTTTAATGTTCAAAAATTAAGATTCGTAATTTTATTTACTGTTTCCAAATATTTGTGCTTTTATCATTTTATTTTAATTACACAAAAAGCATTAGTGTATGCAAGAAAATTTTAAAAGCTAAAAGATTGCCCCCTCTAAATTGGACATTAGGTCCCCAAATGTTGGGCATGCCTTATAAATATGTTTTTTTACTTTTGATGACCAAAGGGCAAAGAGTGTGATAAACCCTTATAGGCCCCAAACTTCCTTAAACAATTTTCAGATGTTGAGGTTATTACAGATAAAACACGATTTTTTTTTGTAACTTTTTTTTGTAAAAGTTTGTTTTGTAACATAAAACGAAGATTTCTTCTTCTTGTAAATATGTTTACCAATATCTACAATCTAAATAGTAAATGTTACATATGAATGTTTAACTAAATTCATTAGCGATTGAATTTATTTCCATCTGTTTTATAAACAGTATCATTTTAATATTTTTTGTTTTATAAAAATATAAATTTAGAGTTTTAATATAAATTATATTTATTTTAAATTTAATATTAATTATAAAGTACATTTATCATATAACTAATTATATTTATTATAAATAATATTGATTAAATATACTAACTATACATTATTTGTAAATTAATTTTACACATGTATTCTTTACAATCAATTCGCTAAATAAAAATGACATGACATACTAGAAATGATGATATGACTTATGATTAAATGTGACATGGACAATTATATTTAATATTTATTAATATTTTGATATTTTTTAGAATATAGTAGTAAATTATATATCGTCAATTAAGTAAATATATTCAAACATCATATTTCATAATATAGTAACAGAAATATAATAATATTTTATTAGATTCAAAGTATTATTTATTTATATTCTTGTAATTATACAATTTTATTACTAAAAAGATTTCATTTTTTTTCATTTTTGAAAACATTATAAAAACAATTATCGTAATATTATAATTTCTTATATATATATACAAATTGTAGAAATATTATTTAGTTATACTTTAATAATTATACAACTTTATATCAATTTTAGTTAATTTTATACAAATTTATTTAATATTTTATGAAAATAGATAAAAAAATTTTATCTAAGATTATAATTTTAAATATATATAAATATATTCTTAAATATAATTTAAAATATTTTTTACTTATAATTTTATGTTCAATTAAATCAAAATTTAGATTAAAATATTAATAAAATAATAAAATCTAAAATAATAATAACATTTTATTTTAAAATATTATTTACTTTTAAAATTGTATTACTGCACATAATGCTGGAAACAACTAGTATACAACTAAGAGTAAGTCTTATTTTTATCTACTCTCACTCTTAAAAGCTCCAACCTGAATCAAATATTCCAATATTTTAAACTTTTAACTGGAAAAAAATTTTCGCATACTCTTCTATTTTTTATTAATTTATTAAATCTTTATATTAATTGATTTTTTTGTAAAAGACTATGAAACGAAAAAAAACTTGCATAATATAATCATATTTATGACTATCCAAACCTGAACCCAACACTGGCCGAACAAAAATCGGATCCCTACTTTAAATTCCCCCAAATTCGTTTAACTTAAGGAAAGTTTCACTCATTCATTCTAGCTCCTCATTATATCTTGCGACCGTTGTATTCTTAAAACTTCCAAAATTTCCTTTCACTGAGGCGAGTTCATCACCCATTAATTCGTAGTTGAATCAAAACTCTAGTCATGTTGAATCAAGTCGACGCAAAGCATAAAGAAGACAGGTCTAGTGGTGGAGGAGTAGAAATGACTGTAGTCACATCTGAAACCGGTGACATTATACACTCAAGCACCATCAACAAATCTGTCTACTTGGAAACTGAGAAACCTTCCACGGATGCTGAAGAAAGTGAAAAAAAAAATCAAGTGAGAAAGAAGGAGAGGAGGAATCCAAAGGAGAAGGAGAGGAGGAATCCAAAGGAGAAGGAGAGAAGGAATCCAAAGAAGGAGAAAATGTTGAATCCGGAGAAGGAATCCAGAAGAAATGACGAGGTTTCTGAAGAACAAGATGAAGAGAGTGGCGAAGGAATCCGAAGAGACTGAATCAGTACCACAACATAAATCGCCACAACAGGAAAGTGAGTCGCATGCAGAGGTAACTACTACTTAATTAAGTAATTACTGAATTAAGGATTTTGTAGAACATAGGAAAGTTATAAATGTGTAAAAATTTGTGAAACTTGTACTGATTTCAAATCGAATGACTAATTTTGAGAAACAAAGTAAAATTGTTATTGTGTATCGATTCTATAACTTTGCAAGACTAAGTTGAATATCAACTATATCGATTGTCTAAATTTGCGAAACTAAGAAAACTATATCTTAGTGATTGTATAAGTAAGTCCAACTTCGGGAAAATTTATGTCAATGGTTCTAATATGACGTACGTGTTCGAGTTTTCTTTTGAGTGCATCATCTAGATGACGAAGAATAAGGCATGCAAACGCTGAAGCTGCACTTTTCTCCAAGTCAATATCAAAAGGGTTTAAAGATTTCTTAAAATGTTACATGAACACGCGCTAAGTAATATAGAAAAGATCCTGAGACCAAAGGAGGTGGACTGGTTCATAGAGCACTAACAGTTCCAACATTTCTTCCGTTTAAAACCAAAAGCAGAAGTGGATGGAAATTTGGATAGTCGTTTTGCGATCAGCTTGTGTAGCGAAGAAGTATGAATTATGATTTATTGTTGATGGCGTCCAAACCCGATACTCTCTTAGAGAACTCAGACTCATATCTGGACTATACTGCCTTGATTATCCTCTGAATCATGAGAAGTTGGGTGGTACATTCTTCAAGAACAAGTATTTTGAAAGGCACATGTGGACAGTTTCTTCTTGAGAGTTGTTGAAGACCTAGATGTGTGCCAAACATTTCCTTTGGAACGGTATGCATTCGAGAAAAACTTGAAGGATGTATCTAGTTTTTTGGAGAAGTGCGAAGGGGATGTGCCAATGAGTTAGGTTTTTACAAGCTTTCATGTTCCTTTGGAGGTATTTTGAAGCTCTTCTTGTACTTATGATAGCATATATGTCAATTTGATGTTAATATTATTTGTTTTGTATAGTTGTTGTTTGAGGCAATTCCAAGCTTGTGGAACAATTTCTGAGAAATGGTGATTGATGCACATGTTGATTACCCACGGATGTGCAAGATGCAGTACAAACGCATATGTGTGACCAAGGTATACAATCTGAAAGAAATGAATTGGAAACTTGGTGAAATTAAGGTAATTTATATTATACGTGTATTCGAATTAAGGAAAAATTTGGTGAAACTAAGATAATTTGTATCCACATGATATTGAGAGTATCTTGGTAATAACACCGGCTGAGGAGGGGCTTTGGAAAAGAATAATGAGTAAGGAGAGTTGTTGGGCCGATGACAACGACGATGCAGCAGTTGATGGTTGGACCATGATAATACAGAAAGGGAAAAAAGTTTCTTTGAAGAATAGTAAGATTGATGTGGCTGCTAGTACAACTCAGGTTGAAACTCCCACCATTCATGCTATTGAGGATGAGGCTCATGCAGAATCAGTGAGGCTCATGCAGAATCAGTGAGGCTCATATAGAATCGGTTGAGGCTGTTAGATTTGAGGCTTTAAAATAGTTTGAAGTTTGGTTTACAAATTAAATCCGAGATGGTTTGAAGGAAGTGAGCATAAAAGTTGATTCATTGGGTAACCAGCTAATTGTTATAAAAAAAAAAGTGAGATTACTTAGGATGAGTGGTTTTGATGGTGGTAATGCTGGTAATCCTTCGCTGGACAAGGAAAAGGATGAGATCAATGTAAGTCAGAAGGATGGGGTGTTCTAGAAAATCCAGATGTTCTCGGTATTGCTTAGAAAATCCAGATAGAACATGGTAAGGGCAAGGATGATGATGAAGATGGTGGTGCTAAGGATGTTGATGATGATATTGGATTGGTTGAGATGTCTGCGATGGCTGAGATGTCTGAGAAGTCTAAGAAGGCAAAAAATGATGTCGCTAAGGATGGTGGTAAGGAAAAGGAAAGTGGGCATGTGCAAACCAAGATGAAGAAATACAAAAGACATAGGAAAAGTAATGCTAAAAAAAGGTTTTCCGAAAATAGCTAAGACAAGAGATATTGTGAGGAGTCTCATTGGAACACGATCCAATAAGATTGTGAAGGAGACAGTTGAGAAGAATGAGAAGAAGGAGGCAGGTGAGAATATGGAGAAGAAGGAAAACAAGGACAAGAAGGGAGGTAAGAAGAATATCAAGAAGGCTTGAAAACCCTATGTAGGTGAAACTTTGGGAAATTTTCATTTTATCATTGTACAATTTCATAAAACTTCGTGAAACCTGTAATAGAAAGACTTGAGGGGACTTGAAGAACATAAGATAGAAAGAGAATACAGATAGAAGAGACATCCTCCTTTTACAAGTTGAATTAGAAGTCTAAAACATACAAAATAAAAAGTTACAACAAAGTTTAAGAGTAGGAACAATGTTAAAAAGAGTTGACTCATCTCATGGATGGGTAAGCATATCTTTAAGTTCAGCAATCTCTGCAACTATCTCATCAACACGCTTAGTTAACCTTTCAAACTCTTGCTAGACACCTAACCCATGGTTGACAGAAATGAAGCCATCATTCTACACATATAACCGGAAAGTATCAAAATATGAACATTAAACCGGAAAGTATCCATAAATTACCTCAAAGTTGATGCACATGAAGTATTTTCTCCCTGGAAAAGTATCAAAATTGGTGGGATACTTTGGATCCGGAGACACCTCGTTGACGATTCTCTCACCACAAGGGCAGATGGTCGGAATCCCGTACTCGACGTCCGCCACGAACCCAAACATGTCGTTGTGTCTCTTCAACGCCTTCAGGTGCATGTGCTCCTCGTATGGATGAGTCATGATTCCAAGAGGATACGAAAGAAGAGAGAAAGTTAGAGATAGAAATTTGGAGATAGAGAGAGAGAGATGTGGTGGAGATACATATCTTCTTCGATTTCACATCGATTTTGGCGAGAGGGGAAATTTGAAAAACAATGTGAGGGAAAATTTGAAAAGGTAGGCAAGAATTTTTTTCAACGATTTTCGTGTTTGAAGATTTACCAAGTTTGTAGTTTTACAAAAATCTTCAAAGTTTTACTTTCGTATTTTTTTAATTTTGTTTAGTTTTACTGCACTTAGATGAATAATTTTATGGCTATACCAATTATATTGTGTTTCTTATATGAATTTTTCTCATGTAGTTATATATAAATATCATTGATTCCAATACATATAAAAGGTTTATAAACCCACAAGGTAATGTCTAGGAAAAAACTATAAAAGAGTAATGTATTTCCTTTCTAGTGAATACAAATATGTAATGTTCTAAAATTTATAAACTTTAATTTATTTCATAAATAACATAAGAATAAGTATTGTGATGCAAAACTAATTTTTTGATTTGGTTCGGTTTAAAACTAAACCAAACTGAACTATTTGGGTTGATAAAAGCTTGAACCAATTTATTTAGAAATATATTTTAGTTTGGTTTGGGTCGGTTTAAGTTTGGTTAGGTAGGTTTGATTTGGTTAGATTGGTTTGATTTAGTTTGGTTTTTATTTTTTTTCTATCCCTAGTAAAAAGTGTGTCTCAAGTATAATATGACTTTATGTATTATAGTAAAGTTATAATTTGATCTTGTGTATAATTTCTCAAAAATATAAAAGTAATTGCAATATGTAACAATACTTGCAGAATTAGGTGAGTCGGTTGATCATTTTTCAAACTTTTCAGAGGTAATACTTTTCAGTACACTTTAAATTTTTTGTTTAATTATTGAAAAAATTAATTTTACTATAATCATCTCTCCTTTCCGGCAAAGATTTGGAATTCGGACGAATAGACTCTCTAAAAGATTTGGTTGAACTCCTTTCTCTACAGCCGGATCAACAGTGTCCTAATTCATGCAGTTGCATTATTCTATGTTTTAGAAATTGTATTATCGGAGAAACATTAAAATATACTCTTTAGATTACAAAATAATACATATTCTAGAGTTTTCATACATATTAATAAAATATATTAAATTTCAACTATAAATAAATATTTTTGTAATTGTATATTTTTATAATTTTAAATCAATTAAAATTTAGTAAATGCAATCATTTTTTTAAAAAAAATATATAATTATTTATTATTGGTTAACAAAATATGCATTAGAAATATGAAAATGTATCTTTTAGAAATAAAGTTTTTCTAAAATATGTATATTTTAGAACGGAGAGAGTATAAATTTTGATTATGGCTGAATAAAGTAGAAAATAAACTTTCCAACTGAAAGAAAAATAGCAGAAACAATCAAAACATAAAGAATAAATTTTGAAAAAGAGAGACAGATAGTGGAAAAGCAACAATAATACGAAGAAAACAAATTATGTAAAATAAAAACTGGATTACCACAATATCTATATGATATGCAGGTAACTGATATTGGTTCGTGAGTGTTCACGTGTAAGAGTTGTTGGACTTTCTTGGCGCTTTCCTAGTCGAAAGTCAAGGTTTCTGTTTCGAGCCTAAGTTGTCTTATATTACAACTTAAGTGCTTAAGTTGTAACATCTCGAGATTTTTGATCTATGATGAAAAAGTTTAATAAAATTAATTTGGTTATCTATGTTATCAAAATGTATTTATTTCTTCGGTCATATATCTATTTAGAACTTTAAAAGTAAGTGTGATTGAGATGGAGTACTAAAAGGATGAATGATCTATTAGGAAGTGATTTGCAATAGTGTAAAAGTCATTCACGATATCGTAAGAATGAGATCAAAACAGGGGGAAAAATTATATAGTGATTGTAGGATCAATAAATAAGATTATTGAGCTTCTGAAAAAAATAAAATGTCGGCCGTAGCACGAAATGGGACCCACTGTTCGGAGCAAGCATAAGAGGTCCATTAATCGTAGGCAGTAAGGACGTTATAAGTGTATCAGAACCAAAATCAGACGAGTGTGAGTCAATGAGGGCTCACACTAACATCGATAATGATCTTGGGGTACAACAGGGATGTTGTGTTCTTTGAAAGAATGTGAATTATAACATCCCAATTTGTGGTATGTGTTAGAAAGTTTAAGAGTTGATTTGGCTACCAATATCATAAAAGTGAATTTACTTTTTTGGTCATACATCCATTTAGAATTACATGGTTAAGATTACTTGGACTGGAGTAGTGAAATGATAGGTGATCTATCAGAAAGAGATTTGCGATACCGTGCAAGTGAGGTCAAAACAAAGGAAAATGTTATATGGTGATTGTAAGGTCAGTAAACAAGACTTTCGAGCCTCAGAAAAAAACTAATGCATCCTCTGTCGCACGCAATAGGGCCCACGAGCCGAGTGAGCGAACATGGGAGGCTCATTAGTCGTAGGCAGTCGGGGCATTATAAATGGTATCAGAGCTAGTTAGCCATCTCGGTTCTGATCCGATAAGCATTTTGAGACTTGTCGTGGTGCACAACGAGGACATTGCGCTCTGTGAGGGATGAATTGTAACATTCTACTTTATGGTATATGATGAAAGGTTTAATAAAATTGATTTAGCTACCTATGTCATCAAAGTGTATTTACTTTTTTGGTCATATATTCATTTAGAACTTCAAGATTAAACGTGTTTAAGTTATAGTAATGAAAGAATGGGTGACCTATCGAAAAATAATTTATGATATTGTAGAAGTCATTCGCAATATTGTGCGAGTAAAACTAAAACACGAAAAAATCATGTATGATTACATGATCAGTAAATAAAACTATTGAACCTATGAAAAATTAAAGCACCGATCGATGCACATAACAAAATCTACAAACTAAACTAAGTGAGTGGACATAGAAAATCCATTAGTTGTAGCAGTTAAAGAGTTACATAAGTTTTGAGGAAAAGTCGAGTTGGTGTGTTCATTTGCTCTGTTTTGTTTTGGTCATCTATTATTTTGTCGTTGTTATTACTAGTTGAAATCGATTTAGTTCCTTCTTCAACCCCTTAATTTCTGATGGAGAGGTCGCAGAATTTTAGATATATGTTTTCCATTGGTTCAGTTTTAATGTCTTATGGTTCTTTAGTTATTTCGTGAGATTGCTTTGATTTAGCAGTTCAGAATATGTTTTTTGTTTCGTCCAGCTGATTCCTTTCTTGTTGTTTTAGCTTTTGTTGTTTAAATTTTTTCTTTTCTTTGGATTTCGTATGACTGATAAATAATAATACTTTTTACCCACAATGAGAATTCTCAATCAAACCCAACATATATACTGGGAGAGTTGATGTCGCCAACGAAATTTTTATTGTTTGGTAGGGGCCATAATGATATGGAAGTGATCTTCTTCTTAACTAATTGTTATTATAAAGTCCATGACAGTTTCTTTTCACTGGGAAATAAACTGCTCTCCAATCTAGTTGTTTAGATTTTCTTATTTATTTAAATTTCCATCAACCGAAAGAACTTTTCTTTTGGGTTGCTTTATTTCTTTTTCGAGCTTTTTCAACCGTCAAAGAAACGTCTCTAGTCTCAGCTATTTGTCTACTTCAATCGACAGTGTTCTACTCTCTCGTTTTTTTCTCTTTTCTCTTTTTGTTTGAACCTCTTGCCTTGAGGAACCAATAGAGCTGGTGGCTATTATCAAGTTTAAATAACTGGCACACAAAAAAAAAAGAATTATATTATCAATATGCAAGCTTTTTTCTCTTTTGTAAAACAAAAATACGTGTCTAGGGTTTATGAAAAATTATATGAGTAAGTTTCTTAATTTCACATTAATTTTCGCCTAATCTATATCAAAAAGTTATTTGGAGTATATCTCCAAACTAGTCAGGTAAAAGTGCATTAGAGAAATTTCTGGTGATTAGCTTTCAAAAAAAAAAAATATTCTGGTGATTTCATAACCAGTCCATAATTTTTAACTTAGTTATTAGTACAATAGTGAATGAATTACATGAAGTGCAGCCTTTTAGATTATGGATTCACAAAATACCAGACTACCTTGGAGTTCTAATAGTCCATATCTATACTGAATTCTCTTTATTAAATTTAATAGATAATTTGATTATTTAGGGGGAAGCTAATGATCAATCTCATGCTAAATACTTTTGATCATGAGAGTTGCTTTTTGATTATAGTGTAACTACCTTATTGGGATGAATTAAACTATGAAATTTTTAATTTAACAATTGTTTAGTCAGAGAAATATTTACTCAATTGTTTGTGTTCTAGGGAATTAAAATAAAGGAACATCAAGTCAGGGAGAGGTTACAAAAAGAAGGAACAATAAGTAATCAATAGGGTTGTTGTGGAGGACATTCTTAATTTGACTAATTAACTACCACTTTAGTTTTTTTGTTTGAAAAAAACTACCACTGAGTTATTTTCTAATTCCAACAATAGTTGACCTATGGTAATAATAACACTCATGAAGGATGTACAAATTATATATTGCATAAGCACTTTGTAAATGATATTTCGTAAGAATTACTTATTCAAGGACCCCGCCTTGTATAATCGTACTCTTGTTAAGTATGATTACTAAAGTATATGATAAGCTATATCTCGATTAGAAGATGACGTTTTAAGTTAGCTATGTTTGCTTGATCCGAATTGATTTTGTATAATGTATGTTGAGGAAACTGATATAGTGTTTTTTAATTAAAAATTGATACGTGTTACCAGAAATGCCGCATAGTATGTATATTTCATTTGCGCCATATATTTCATTTGCGCCACAAGAAAAAACTATAAAGCATAATTTTGACTTAACGTATAACATTCGTGATTCATCTATTTTAAATGCATACACTAGTGAAATTTAGCCTTCTATTTTTGAAGGAAAAAAATATAGAAATAGACTAGATATGATCTTAGATTGTACTTCTCTTTAATTTTGTACACGTTTTTAGAGTACATAAAATATCGAGAAAGATGTAGATAATTTTTTTTTATTATTATTAATAGGGTATTATGGACATATAAAAGGGTTCAGACTGATTTCGAATCAAAAATGCAGCTTGCATACTTATTTCCTAATAGATCGTCCACAATTGATATATATCTACGTAACTATATGTGAAATTATTAATTTCGCACTGAAAAGAAAATGACAATTTTTCATCCAGTGAAAATTACTATACCACCAAAATGTAGACAATTGAAAGTTAACCCTTAATGAATGAAAATAGTACATCTAAAACAGGGCTTAAGAAGAATGGTTCTTCGAGCCTCCGAGTGCAGTGAGGGATGGTAAGTAATTAATAAGCTTCCCCTGAAGTTATTGAAACTGTTCTTGAGATTCTGTTAAGCGTAGAACTTGACTGGAAGTTTAATTATGTTTGTTGATTTAGGGTTCAAAGCTTAATATGATTATAAAATAACATGTCACAAATATGAAATCCAAACCTTCACAAGTTTGGATTGTTCTACATAATTTTATTTTTCTTTGTAACAAAGATGTTAATACTGGATTGCTACTTATAAAATACTCTCTCTATTATAAGTAGTTTTGGGGAAAACTTTTGTTTTAAAATATAAGTAGTTTTCATATTTCTAGATATCTTTTAATTTTATTTGGTATAGTGTAACCCACAAAATTTAGTAGAGTTATTTATGATTGGTTATGCTATATATAATTTATGTATTCAATAATATTTTTTAAATAATAATTTCTTAATTTTTGTGCTTCTAGCTAAACTAACTACATAATGTAACTTTATTTGGTATAGTGTACTATACAGTGGTATAATAATTGGGTGGCTTCAAATAACAGTTGAAAGAAAACGAGTAGCTACCTGCCAATAACTTGTTAGTTTAGAGAAAAATCAAAGATTTGGGATTAGAGAGGAAAAGATCTTTTGACACGAACACAGACAGTGAGAAATATTTCATTTGTACTACAATAATAATAATCTAAAAAAATTAGAATAATCTAATGGAATACTAAAATACACAAAATCATGCTTTTTGGTCCTGTCAGAGCATCTCCAACCCCACTCTATAATTTATTCTAAAATAGAGTGGGAAATAGAGTAATGAACAAACAAAAAAATCATTACTCTATAAATGGAGTAATGGTTTTTTTGTTTGTTCATTACTCTATTTTCCACTCTATTTTAGAGTAAATTATAGAGTGAGGTTGGAGATGCTCTCACTGCATATAAAATCATAAAATATCAAGAAAATCTTTAAACTTTATTCCCTTACATATACAAAATATTAAGTTTAATGCATCAGTAAACTTTAATATTCCCATGACCAATAAAAATGATGGAAAACGGCAAAAGCTATAAGTGGTTATTGAAAAGAGTCGACTGTTGTAGTATTGTCGGAAAGACACTCCACCATATAACTACAAATCTTATCACTAGTGGAAACTGTCGAGTGTGGAGTTCTATTTTTCGAGTGTGGAGTTCTTTTTCTTTCGAATAAAACAATATTATCTTTCTAAATTCTTCCAAAAGTAAATTTGGATTTTCTGCTGAAATTAAAAGTTTACAGTCACTCAGATCTGCTCTACTGCAATTCGAAACCAAATGTATCTTCAAAAATGAACAGAGCTCTATGCTCATTCTATTAAAATCTTAGGAACGAATTATGATATATAGTAAGATGTTTTCACAAGATTACTTTTCTACTATTGTTTGATAAAAGGACTAGCTCGCCGCGATTCTACTACGTTCTTTTCATTTGATTTCGAAAGCTGTGGGCGTCTTCTTTTTTCTTTACTTCTTTTAATTTTCAATCGTTTTTTTGTCTTTTCCTAAGAAAATAGCGTGCACTGTATAGTTTCTTTCAACTTTGTTTTTTCACTAGTGATGAATAGACTTTTTTTTCTTGGAACAGAAAATAGACATATTGTTGTCCCTATTATATATTTGTGTTTATTTTAAGGTAGCTTTCGTTATAATTTGTGACCTTCTATTAAAACAGTAAAGGAAGAATTTTTTTTCAGATCAGTTGCTCATTTTAATTAGATTAAGTGATAATCAAACAAGCTGATTTTCTGAAAAGCATTTATGTTTATCCAAATTTGATTTATATAGAAGAAAATATAGCATATGGTTCTTACTTCTTTCATTTGCAAATCTGTCCGACTATTCTTACTCCGAAAAATATGAATCATATTCACATTTTTGAAGTGTTCATGTAATTTCTGGAATATCTCAATCTTCGTTACGAATGTTGACCAGTCCATCAGATTCGTAGTCATGTTCATTAGGTTCGAGCAGTCCGCTTCGAAACAGATCGAGATTATTTTCTTGTCTCTTATACATGAAACTGTCCAAAGTAAGTATTCAATCTAATCATGTAAGCTGAGAGATTCTTATCGCAGACTCGTAATCCAAAAGATTCAGAGTTCATTTGATATTTAACTTAAGCCACTAACACTGTAATTCTCAATTCAGAACACATCAATTTGACAAATATAGATTTGAAGTATTCAAAAAGACACTGTCTTAACCTCTATAGCAGAAAGATCACTATGATTTTTTGTTGTTTCCTTCTTTTCATTAGTCTTTCTCCAATATTATATCTTAAGAAATGTAGATTGGAAAGGATTAATGGAAAATATGATTTTTTTAGTATTATTGTTCGTCACTTTATATATGGGAAAATTTTGCACATTTATTACAATCTATTTTTTTGTTTTAAATTATGGAGTAAAATATTGTATAAGAGTATTTTTCAAACTGATTCTATTTTTATTTTATTTTATTTTGAAGTTAAAATAAAATAATGAACAAAAGATAAAAACATTATTTTATTTATGGAATGAATTCATTTTTTACTTCATTATAAACTGAAAAATAAAGTAGAGTTTGAAGTATTTATTTCAAACTCTATTTTGAATTAAAATAGAAACTGAGGTAAAAGATGCTCTAATATATTTCTACTTATTTTTAAGGTACATAGTATTATTTAAATTATATTTTGAACAATGCAATTTTCATATATCTAAAAGTTATATTTTATTTTCAAAATATTTTAATATCTTACAAAAAATTATGATTAAGAATATGTCTAAATTATAATTTCCATTTTAATAGTAATATGTAAATGTTAGCCTTTTTGTTTAACCTTGATAATATGTAAAAGAAAAAGGTGTCTCTGTTCATTTCAAGATTGTGAGTGTGTTTATTCAGAAAACAGAAAAATGTGAGTGTGACTACGATATACAATCATCAAATATTGTTCGTTTGGTTGTAGTAACAATTAGTCACCAGTAGTAACTTTTTAAAATTTTGGTCGTTAAAACTTGTAGCGAGCGATACGAACAAATAATTCGCGATAAGTAACTGATCGCAAGTTCACAAGTTGTAGATCAAACTAACATGAATACGATATTTGACATGTTGGCCCTATTTCGTTTAACCCTTCTTCAAGTTTTTCAAAGCAACGAAATTTAGTTTTCATTATAGTTTGATTTCGATTTCTTTTAATATTCCCTCCTATGCATATTGTGGGACCCACGCGAAAAGCTGTCAAAATATTAATAAACAAAAGAAATATAAAACAATGATTACATGCACAAGCACGAGAAACAAATTTCCTTATCCTATACATATATGGTGTATCATATACACATTTCTATATAACATCCCGAAGAGACTCCTTTATTATCTGTACAAATATGACCAAAACAAGTAATAAAATTATGTATAACATACTTCGTTTTTAAACTTATAACAAGTGTTTTAATATCATTTTTGGAAATAATTTTTATAATATCCCTATTTAACAAATTTATCAACGCATTTCTATTTTGGGAAATTTTCCTAAATAGTCATTTTTAAGTTTTTGTCACAAAATAGCCTTACAAAAATAAAATGACCAAAATAACTTTTTTTTTTATTAAAATTTTCAATTTTTTTTTTTTGAAATTTGAAACTCTATCCCCAAACTCACCCTTTAACTCTAAACCCTAGAATCTAAATTAGTTAATTTTAATCTAAATCCTTAAGAACTATTTTTGTGAAGAACAAACTAAAAGAGTCTAATCTAAGAGAATTTCTCTTCTATTTTCCTGACAAAAATATAGTAATAACTAAAGATAAAGTTCAAACTGGAAAACATCTACATCTTAATTTAAAATCAATTATAAAATAAACTAAAAAAAAATCTTATAAATTTTTCATAAATGTCTAATATTTTTAATTTCAAAATTCATCGTCCTTTTTCGTTCTTTTTATTTTTTATTTTATTATAAAAGAAAATTTCTAATTAAAACTTTTATAATTAAAAAACATTACATCAAAATTTGAAGCTTGCTGACAACCAAAAAATTTCAAACCAAAATATGCATGTTTACAAAGCAGAGACATCCCTTTCTTAACCAATTTCAAATTTGTTGTTCGAAATTCTAACCGGAGATCACCAGGAACACACAATAACAAGAAATTCAATATTAGAAATGTAGTATCTTAAAACCTTAAACCAAAAAAATTCTTAATCTTAATTTTTTTTTATTAAGTCCAAGGCCCTTTACGGTTAAACCTAAGGTTTTTTCTCTTTTTCTTATAAATATATATTTTATCTTTTTTTTTCTCGTTCACAAAACTAGAGCGAAACAATGTAGAGTTTCAAAATGAAACCCTAGTTGTCAAGATTTTTTTTCTCTTCTTTCTCTTTCTCTTTCTCTCCGCCTCTCCGCCTCTCCATCGCTCTCTCTCTCTCTCATTGTTATCTCTCTTCCCTCGTGTTGTTTCTCTCTCCTTGCTATGTGCCACCGTGAAGCAGCCGCCGGTCGATCCATGCCACCACCAAGCTGTGCATTTGGTCCTTGTAGTTGTTCGTTGTTGCTTGCTCGTTGTTCTTTGTTCCTTGTTTCCATATCAGTCTCCAGATTTACAATCCATGCGAGGTGGTCAAGAAATCTATTTCTTCTCTTGATCATCTATATTTCATGATGTTGAATTAGATTTTGGTTAGTCTTGTTTGTTGTTAGGTTGATAGATTATCATGGTTGCTAGGTTGTTAGATGCATATCACATAATGTATTAGAACACCCATATTGTTAAAGGAAGTATTGGTTGTGTTGATGTGAGAGCTTAATTGTTATATTAACTGATGTTGCTTGATGATTGTTTTTTATGAATTGCGTGTAATCTATGTTGTTAGAAAAATTGAACAAATATATTACTAGATCCATGTAATGGATTAAATGAATGATGTTAGGATGAGACTATGATGTTTGTGACTGGGGAGGAGTGTGGCTTGGTGGAGAAAATGAGTGTGAAAGAAAGGAATGCTGGATGTGTAAGTAGAAGCACTATGTATAGGCTTTAGCCTTGGGGGGACAGCAGTGTCCCAATGCATGTATGGGCGAAACCTAGGGAGGATAACAATGGGAAGTGTAAAGAGTTAAAATTGTGATTATGTGTGTTTGGTGATAACTTGCCATACTTATAATATTGTAATCGAATCTTGTTGCTTTTGGCTAGTCATTACTTATTTTGCATCGAGTTGTATAGTTACTCATGCACATAGGCTGGTCTAGAAGTTATTTCACTGAGCATTCCATTTGCTCATACATCTCTTTCCATTACATTGTGTGCATGACTATAAGTATAAATATGGATATATTTGGGTTGTAGATTTAAATATAAGGTAACACATCTAGATATCTTGGGACCAATGGCGGGATATGGTGGCTTGCCTTATGGCGTAAACATGTGTCTCTAACCCGTGCTCTCAAGCTTGAGAGGGGAGACGAATGTTAAAATTTAGTATCAGAAATTGGGTTAATATCTCTTAGTACTAAAATGAGGTATCAATGTCCTCCATTGCAAAATCTTTATTTTAGTTTGCAAAAATTTTGTGATTTTTTTTGGCTTTTTTTTTTTTTTTGTGAAATATTTTGAGAAACACCAACAAAATATAATGTATATGTTTCTTTGTATGGTTATGATTGGATCTCTTTACTTGCAGGATGTCTTTGCCAGCTAAAATCTACCTTGAAAATAATTTTTTGGGCTATGGACCGAAAAGAACTTGTGTGTATGCCATTAACCCCATTTATGATAGAGATAGCAATGTGATACCATTCATTTACTATTTGAGGAAATAGTGACACGCAAGTTGTTGCTACCCCATTCCCGAAGGTGCACGGAGCAGGTTTGTCAATTATTTTTGTCATCACTAAAGGCATAGGTGACGCCGAACAAGAGGAGACATGGCCACCTGAGCAACCATCGTCCGTGGAGAATGCGTCAAGGAGGAGGCAAGTAGGCCGAGGAAGACACTCATTACGGATGGAGATACCCCATGAGGAAATTCTGAGTCATGCCAATGTGGAATCTTAATTCAAATACTGCAGAGACTCCACACAGTTGAAGAGTACACTAAGGAATTCTTGGATAAGGAAAATATGTGTTAGTTGAAGCTTGTAGTGGAGTGATCTCAGTTGTACAAGGCATGTTGATGTATGGTAATTTTGCATTGTTTTACCCATCATTTTGATTCTTATTTTGATCATTTAGGTGCATTTAAAATATATTTAGAAGGACAACAATGGCTCATTGTGTGTACAAACGGTTTGGCCTAAGGAGGACATTAGTGGGAAGTGGGGGTGAAATGAGTTGTAATTGTGATTATGCATATTTGGTTTTAATTTGTCGTAAATCAAATATAGTAATTGAGTTATATTTCTCTTGGCTATTCAATTCTTGTTATGCATTGAGTTGTATAGTTGCACATATGAAGAAAGTGATCTAGAAGTTATCTCACTGAAAAATTTCATTTGCGCACCCCTTCCTTTTTATTGCCTTGCGTGTAGGTAAGGAGAAGTGAAGAATGTAGTTGTATTGGTGTACTTAAACATAAATAAAAGCACCTAGATATCTTGAGACTGGTGGTGGGACACAATGACTTATCTTATGGCATATACATGTGCTTTAGAGGGGGAGGCGAGTGTTATAAAAACAACTAGACACAACAAAATCTTAAAATCAGTAGAACCATAAACTGTAATATCACTTTAGATAGAATCACTAATATCAATTAAAACAAAGAAAGATGCAAATTTGCATTTAAGAGTCAATAAATTCCATCTTAAAAGATTTTTAAAGGATAAAACAAAAGATTGAACAACCCATCAAAATGAAAATCGATCACAACAGTTTAATAACGTTCTAAAAAAATGAAACAAGAAAAAAAATTAAAGAAATAATGAAAATAGTAGAAAAAAACATATATAAATTAAACCGAAAACACTAAACGAAATTAATTAGAGAAAAGATTAATCACTAATGATATTGGTTAAGACAATATTTTGAGAGCCACCGTTTATCATAGACATTAAGCCATCAACAATAAGCCATCAACAATAATGCTATAAAAATTATTAGTTATGAAAGATAATACTTGAACTGTTTGAAAGCAATCTGGCAAACAAAACTAAAAAAAAAAGTTTAATTTATTTTAATTATATTCTCTAAATAAATAGAAGACAAATAATAAATTTAAAATAAAACATTAGATGAAATAACCAACAAATACTGTATAATTCACTAATTAACCAAAATTACATTTTTTCTCTTATTATTTTTTTTATTATCTCTCTATAAAACTAATTTTTCTTTTTGTTGTTTTACAAATAAGCCCAATTAAAATTTAGAAAAGTACTAAAGTTAAAAAGTATTGAGACCAATTAGAGTTTATAATGAGTAAAAGACAAAAAGAAAATAAATAAAACATTGCAAAAGAAAAAAGAAAACATGGCGCCAAAAAGCTTAATGGTCGTGTCACGTGATGTAAGTTTGCTCGATGACCACCAGACAAATCTAATATGTTTTCCAAATCTTCGGGCCCCACTCTCAGATGTGCTGACCTTTTCTTTTCTTTTGTCTTAATTCTTTTATATTTTAAATTTTAATTCATTTTTCCCATTCTATAAATCTCCACAGATTCAACTCTTCAACTAAACACTTCATAGTTTCATTCCCATACGAAGGACACGTGGCCAGAAAAGGATGAAAGAAAGTAGCCGAAAGCAAGGAGCGGCGTCGCCATGCGCGGCCTGCAAGCTTTTACGGCGGCGGTGCGCTCAAGATTGCGTTTTCTCGCCATATTTTCCGGCGGATGAGCCTCAGAAATTCGCTAATGTTCATAGAGTGTTCGGAGCTAGCAACGTCAACAAGATGCTTCAGGTTTTTGTTCTTCTTTTCATGATAATTTAAGTATGATATTTTGTTCTTACTTCTCTGTTTAAATTTTATTTTGGATGACATTACTATCACTTCCACAAAACTTTTATTTACAACTACTCCATGGTCCGATCCATATATATTATTTTATTATAAACTAATTTAAGGATTTAAAACAAAATTTGTGAATTACATTTCTTTTGTTAAACTTTTACTTGTTAATAACATTTGCAGTTGTCAGCCGATGTAGAAGTCTGACACTTTTTACTTTCGTTAGCTGATATAGAATTTAATAACTATAAATTTTGTTAGCTAATGTTATTGATACGGTCAACATTTGTTATGTGAAATCTACATTCAGAGAGATTCTATACGACTAAACAACGTACTTTGCTAAAAATCTTGTGAAGCTGGTTAGTCAAATTGCTCACAAGGTGTTTAAAACTAAACAGGAGTTACCGATCCATCAGCGGGGAGACGCAGTGAGCAGCATGGTTTACGAGGCTAATGCAAGAGTGCGGGATCCTGTTTACGGTTGCGTTGGTGCGATTTCCTCCCTGCAGCAACAAATTGATGTGTTGCAAGGCCAACTAGCTCTGGCTCAAGCTGAAGTGGTGCACCTCCGTGTGCGCCATTCAACTAATTTTCCGGGCCATGGACTATGCCCGGATAGCCCCAGCAGCAGTGGCTCACCGTCCTCGAAGCAAGTGAGTCCACAGGACAACAAGGGCATATTTAGTCATATGGACATGGTGGATGAAGCCAGTTTGGGAGAGTCTATGTGGTCTTGCTAGTTTGATGTCCTTTTCTCTCTCTAATGCATTTCCTCCTTTTTTTTTCTTGGGAAATTTTCGGGATTATATATTTAATTAGGGGGTAGGAAATGAAAGTACTCTGTTTTGACTACAGAGTGAAACTATTAACATGATATAGACACATATATATGTATACTAAGTACTATAAATCTACTATCTATATATAAGTGGTACTTATTTGTATTTCGGGTATTTGGGATTTTGGACTAGGTTTCACGAGGGTCATTTCTAGCCGAGGAGAGAACTTTGTTATCGATCTAATGTAAACTTGTGAAATATATATGTATCTTAAGACTTCTATATATACGGACATGTTTTTGCTTTTGCCAGTTTGTAATGTCCAACTGTCTAAGCCAAGGATTAAAAACAGCAGTTATTTCTGGTATCATAAAAAAAATAAAAAACTATGGAGAGGTCTAAGAAGAACTTTCGATAAAGTATTAGGTTGGTCCCAAGTGAAGGGTAACACAAATAGGACATGACACATAGGGATGTTAAAATGGTAAAACCCATCCCATTTAAACTCACCCCGATTAAGACTCATCCCATTTAGAATCCATACCCATTTAAACCCATTTAAAAATAGGTCTATTAGGGATACCCATTTAGACCCACGAATTTTACATATACCCATTTAGACCCATTTAGACCCATATACATTATTATTGATTTTTATTTTATTTTTGTTCTAATTATGTTTGTAAAACGATTTTACAAAGATAATTATTTTTTTCTTTCATTTTGCACAAGACATAATTATGCACAAGTCCAACAGATCCTCCACGACAACTCCAAGCCAAAGACCTTTTAATTTTTCAAATCTAAAATGAACATCTTAGTAGAAAAAAAAAAGCAAGTTGAAACACGTGATAGGTGATATCAAGTCTAGAACCAGTCATTGATCATTATCATCCTCACAAAACATCAACTACTTGACTTCCCTTTAACTACACCAGAATCTTTACCACGTTACTAACTCAACAGAAAAAAAGAGAAATAAACTATGGTTTTGCATCAATCTCCTAAAGCTCATCTCTCATACTGTCATACACCATTTTTCATTACATAACAGACAACATGATCAAAGATGGTGTATGAGAGATGATGATCACAGTGCTTATCTAACAGAGTCTAACTACACCAGAATCTTTATCAGGTTATCATCTCAACAATAAAAGGACTAATAAACAATACCCAGAAGATAAAAGTTACAGAATTTGACAGAGAGATGGAGATAGGGCAGAGAGATGGAGATAGGGCGGAGAGATGACGGAGAGATGAAGATACGGCAGAGATAAGGAGAAGAGATGGAGAATGGAAGATACGGCGTGGAGAATCAATTGATCTATTAAAAAACCCTATACAAAACGACGTAGTTTTTAGTCACTTAAAGATCAAAAACGGGTTAAAAGGGTCCCCATTTATTTTTGCACAAAACCCCATTTAATAACTGAGTTTTAATAGGGTACCCATTTAAAACCCGATACATTAAATGGGTCTAAATGGGCATTTATTTCTGAGCGAAACCCATTAAAAACCCGCTAATGAAACCCATTATAACACCCCTAATGACACATGAACATGTTAACCAGTGATGCGTTTATGTTAGACCGAATTGATTTGAAAACCCGTATGAAGTTGGTTTAGGAATAAATTCATGGAAAAATTGCCAAAACAGAACCAAAAATTAGGATAGTTGTCTCTTTGGTATAATATCATTTTTGTCTATTTTGTTTCTTTTTTACCTTTTACATTTCTGAAAAATAATAAAAAAATAGTTTTATGAATAAAAAATTATAAAAATATAAACAATTAATAAAACACTCATATACAAAAAAAATGATTAAAAATTTTGGTTGAAAAATTTGTTAAATATTTTTTTTTAATTACGTTCTACTAATAGTAGATTACGTCTTCTACGAAAATGGGTTAGTAGAAAACAAATTCTAAATTATACAAGTTCATCTACGCAAGGTTTTGAAAACCGGACCGGACCGGCCGGTCAAACCGGTTCGACCGCGACTCGTTTAGTAAGCCAAGTCCGGTTCGGTTCAAAACCCGGATTTCATAAAACTCGGAAAACTCGGTCCAAAACCGGTGAAACCGGTGACCCGGGTCGACGTTAAAACCCGTTTTTTAATACATTTTAAATTTTAATTAGGGTTTTATATCAGGCTAATCCTGGATACTCGTTTGTTAATAATTTCTCAAAAAAAAAAAAAAACTAAAACGTCTTCTCTTTGTCTCCCGTAAGCAATCTTCAACTTCTGAATTTTCTATTGCCACAATATTGGAAATGCACTTATAAGAAGACGTAAGTATTGTGATTCTATTTAACTGTTTAACCACAAGTTTTGATATAATATATTAATATATTATTCTTTTGCTATTTTTACTTAGTTAATGGAGGGAAATCGTTCAGTGAATGAACCAGATATAGGTGTACCTTCTTCTCAACGTTCAGTTCATCGTAAAGATGACATAGCCTGGAGATATATAACAGAACGCACTGAGCATAATGGAAAGAAAACTTTGATTTGTGACTTCTGTCAGAAAGAGAGCGGAGGTGGAGGCATTAACAGAATGAAACAACATTTAGCTGGGGTAAGAGGAAATATAGATTCGTGTACCAAAGTTTCTGCAGATATTCAGTTTCAGATGAAGCAATCACTGAAGGAAAATGAAGACAAAAATAAGGAAAAGAGAGGAATACCACTTGATGATATAAACATCGTTGCTGATATGAATGCTGATGGACAAGGCATTCATTCTCAGCCATCTGGTACTCAAACTAAAAAGCGAAACAGAGGTGGGGATCTACATGGGTTTTTCAAAACAGGTTTGAGTGATCCTACTCAACCAAGTATAAAGGCATCTATACAAGGAAAAGGTGCATGATGCTGATATGGCTGTTGCTTTATGGTTTTATGATGCGTGCATTCCCATGAACGCTGTGAACTCTCCATTCTTTCAAGTTATGTTAAGCAAAGCTGCTAGTTTAGGACATGGATATACTGGTCCTTCGTATCATGCTTTGCGGGTTGGATTATTAAGAGATGCAAAAAAACACGTGTCTTTGATCATTGAATCATTTAGAAGTACTTGGGCTACCACCGGCGGTACCTTGATGGGAGATGGATGGAAAGACACTAGAAAAAGACCACTAATCAATTTCTTAGTGTACTGCCCAAAAGGAGTTACGTTTATCAAGTCGGTTGATGCATCTGATATATACACAAATGCAGAGAATTTGTGTAATTTATTTGCTGAGATGGTGGAAATGGTTGGCTCTGAGAATGTGGTTCATTTAGTGACTGATAATGCGCCTAACTACAAGGCTTCAGGTAGACTACTTGCAGAGAGATACCCAAATATTTCTTGGTCTCCATGTGCAGCTCATTGCATGAATTTAATATTGGAGGATGTGGGAAATATGCCTAATGTTCAAGAATTAGTTTCTGCTGTCTCAAAGGTAACTATCTTTGTCTACAATCATAAGTCAACTTTAAATTTTTTGAGGAAGAGGCAAGGCTGGAGGGAAATCATTCGTCCAAGAGAAACCCGCTTTGCTACCAATTTTATAGCCCTTCAGAGTGCATATGCACATAAAGACGACTTACAAGCTTTGGTTATAGATCAAGAGTTCAGACAGTTTCTGAAAACCGAGAAAACAAGATATGTCAAGGCTGTTGTTTTGGATGAAAACATGTGGGAGCATTGTTTGTTGATCGTAAGGATTATGGCTCCAATGATACGCTTGTTGCGTGTTTGTGATACTGATGAGAAACCATCATTACCATATGTGTATGAAGGAATGTATCGAGCACGTTTAGGCATCAAGAAGATATTTGGAAAAAGAAGGAATTGTATAAGCCTTATACGAGGATCATAAAGAACAGGTGGGATAGAATGTTGCGCCATGATCTTCATGCTGCAACATATTTCTTCAATCCAGCTTTCATGTATGATCAAAAGAACTTTTCAATAAAGCCTGAGATATTGAGAGCAGTGTTAAATTTGATGGAAAAGCAAAAAGGGTCTGACAGAACAAAGATCTTTGAGGGGATGACAATGTATAGAGAACGTGAGAAAAGCTTCTCACATTCATCAGCTTTAAGTTGTTCCAAAACCACTCGTCCTGGTATGTCTTTGCATATACTTTTTTTTTTAATATGTTAATACTTTGGAATATTATTTATCAAGCAGAAATTTTAATTGCAGATGAGTGGTGGAAGTTTTTTGGATATGATGTTCCTGTTTTGCAGAAACTAGCAATTCGAATCCTTAGCCAAACTGCATCATCATCGGGCTGTGAACGTAATTGGTCTGTGTTTGAAAGAATTCACACAAAAAGGAGGAATAGATTGGAACATCAAAGACTTAATGACCTTGTCTACGTTCATTACAATTTGCGCCTGCAAGATAGGTGAGTTTAAGTTAAAATACAGAGCTATGAAATTTATAAAATATAACTACTAAATGTTCATACGTTCAGGTTCTCAAAACGAAAGAGGTCATATGATCCGATTGATTATGAGTCCATTGATAAAACTGATTTCTGGGTAGTGGAAGAAAGTGGAGAAGCTGAACTAGATTTTGATGAACTTGAGAATGCACTTACTGAAGAAAATCCAAAAGATGGAGAAGATGTAACTTCTGAAACCTTAAATTTGAACGGTAGATACATCTTCTTTTAAACTATATGTTTCTTTGGCTATGATGTCTATTATTTAACTCATACATTTTTCATATTTCTTTGTTTTAGAAGGTAATGAAGACGAAGTGCCATTCTCTCAAGATGATACTACTGAATAAGTTTGAGATATTTTATCATTTTTCAACAGATTTTTTTTTTTTTAATTTGTCGTATTTTTATTTAGTTTATTACATTCAAGATTCAGTTATATACTTTTTATTTCATGATACTATTTTTAGATATTATTCATTAGACGTTTTTATATATGATTAACTATATATATATATATATAATTATATATTAAAATATATAATAAATAAATAACCGGTTCAACCGGCTGAACCGGTTCGACCAGTCAATCAGTGAATACGCCGAGTCGGTATCCGGTCCGGTTTTAAAAACATTGCATCTACGTATTTTAGAACGAGCAATCTACTAATTGTAAAGATTTCTACTTTTCTACAAAATGCAGATTCTACTTTTATTAAGTATTCTAAAATATCCGGAATACGAAATCTAAACATTACCCGTACGTCTACATGAGTAGATATTGCATTCTAAGTTTTTGGCATCGTTCTACAAAAAGTAGAAAGTGCCTTCTACGGATAAAAAAACTTGTTTTTGCGAAAATTAAGGAAATTTCAGTTAAGCAAATATTCTAAAAATATTCAAACTTCCTAAAACGTATTTTGGTCGAATTTTCTTGTCAAAATAGCAAAAAAAAAAAATGATTTTTTCCTTTTTTCTTCATCAATCTATGGTTTTCCATACTTTCTCTTTTGATTTTCTCAAAGTCTTGTTCTATGATTCATATTTATACATATGGTGTTTGGGAATTAGGTGCAATCACAAGATGTTTTTCGGTTGATGACAAGAGGGGTAGGCTACTATTATTGGAATCAATGCCTTTATAAATATTTTATAATTTGGAAAAATGTGTTTAATTTGATTAATTCAAGGTTAGTTTTGGAATTATGAAAACTATTATACTATAAGGATAACTTAATGATGATATTATACTAAGGGGACAACTATCCTAATTTTTAGTTTCATTTTGGTAATTTTCCCTAAATTCATTTAAGTTCTTCCAAGTATTTCGTCAAATACTTTTGGTGCATAAAACCTTAAGCATCGAGATTTTAGTTTTTTTTTTACATCAAAAAACTATTCTATTACTTAAACTTGAGGTGATCTGGATAACCAGACCATAATAGAACAACCAATGTAACACAACTTTCGATAAAAGGACCTAACAGTTCTGGCTAACGAGTCAGAGATGCCATTAAGCGTTCTCGGAAAGTATGAAATCTTGAAATCGGGGAAACAATTTTGCAAAGTCTTTATCACTTCCAGCTCCATTGCAAAACGTGGCCACCGAAATCTAGCATTTTGAAAAAATTAAACATTATTGGTTTATACCTATGCCTTGGACGCAGGCCCATATACATTTATCTGAAACCGAATGAACGGTACCGAACCGGAAAACAAAGTTTCGTGTTGAGTTTGAATACTATCAATTATCCGACAGATCCTATATTTTTAAACCAAAAAACAAACAAATCGGAACCGAAACGAGAATCGAGTAGTTACATGGATTTCTATAATATAGTTTATATACTTATAAATATTTACTATAACTAGTTTTAAAATAATCAAATAATTTTAAAAAGAATTTATAAACTGCAATAATAAGAAAACATGAATTATCTGCATATTTTTATCTGAAATATTTTAAATTATCTGAATTATCCAAATTTTTATCCGAAAACATGACAAATCTGATATTTAATCTGAAAATTATTTTTTTTGTAATTTCTAACCTGAATTAATCGACAACCAAAACTCAACGAGATTAGTAATTATATTGCATATTAGCCGGTTCTCAATTTTGTTACCTAAACCAAACCATTAAAAAAACTAAAATAAACAAACCGAAACTGAACCAAATTTTCTAAATACTCGAACGGATCCTAAATGTCTAGTATCGAACCGAAAACCAAATGGCTAGAGCTACTTGGACGTGTCAATAGTCCGGATTCAAATTCATTAGGATGCGCCAAACCAATATATCTCTTTATCAGTAACGTTTGGTTTCTTCTCATTTTCACCGTAGGATTCTCATCATTTAACATTTAATCTTCGGAACCCAAACCAGAATGTATCTTTTTCAATATTGCAGAGAGAAGAAGAGTTAACAAGAACATATTTTTCTTTTTAAGAAAGAGATTGAATACATACAATGGAAAACACAAGAGCGACAGAGAAAGAAGCAAACAAAAGATCAAAAGACACAGATATGTTTCTAGACATCCTTAGCGATGAGATCACCATTGAGTAAGGCTCTGTAAGCAGCAACGGGCCAAATGAAACCACGGAAGATGAGACGACTCGCCAATGGAACATCGATAATGATCTCTTTCATCGCAGGTTTCTTCTCATCACTGATGGCTATCAAGTAGCTTCTCCCAACCCACCCGATCCATCCAGCAATGTAGAGGAAGAGAAGTCCTGGAGTTATGAACTCTCCCCAATGCCTTTGGTCTCCGTTCACTATCAAGTGTGGTAGCCCGTCTGCACCGCAGAGGAGCCCGTACTTGCCGTAGTTGTCGAACCTAACAACAGCAAATAGTTTTCAAGAAATCATAAAGAAAACAAACTCCACAACTCAAAAAAAAAAAAAAAAAAAAAAAAAAAAAAAANGAGCGTTAAGAGCAAGAGCGGGAGCACTTTCAGGAGCGTAGAGCTTGAGAGATGATTGGAGCTTCTTGATCTGTTGCTTCTCCCTCTTGGCGAACTGTTTGGACTCCTTGCAAGGGGTTAATCCCGAGATATCAGCGACGGCTGGCATCGGAGATGAGAGGAGGATGGAAGAGAGGGCGACGGCCGCGGAGAGAGCCTTCATGGACTGATGTTGCTGCGTCGCGGATTTGTCATCGGAGCAGACGAATCTCGCGGCGGATTTTGGTACGGATTGGGTGAGGGACTTGTTGAGGACGAGGTTCGTCGGGATCGTGAGCGACATGGCTCTTAGGATAGAGAGAAGCGGAGAGATGAGCTTAAGATTCTGTAGAGTGGGAGAAGAGAAGACAAATAGATTAAGTTTAGGGAGAGAAAGATAAGAGAAGAGGTCTCGTGGTGATGATGTGGCGTATTGTTAGTGGTGGATAAGTTACAAGTCATGGATAAGAGATTTTCCTGCTGATTTTGTATTTCTCTCCATTAGATATGTGGACTACACACGACTTATCATTTATCATTGTTACATATACACAAAACAGTAAAACCAAGGCATGTATTGTATAGTTCTGAACCACATATCATGAAGAAAGAATGCCCGAGCTAAAACTCATTAACCACCAGTATTTTATAATTCTTCCATTTCAAAGAGACTTATGGTTTAGATTTTTTACAAATGTTAACAAAACATCTTCAATTTCGATTACAAAACATTATTTTGTGATTAACTATTTTCATAATTTTTAAACAATCAAAATTTAATAACCACAATTGTTGTTTATAATTGTTGTTATTGCCTAATAAAAATGCATTGAAATGTAAAAATGTATTTTTGAAACAATTTATTTTCTAATCATGGAACATTTTGACACAGAAGAATTATAAAATATCAGTTTGTGTTCTTCTCCCGTGGTTATGTAGTACCAATCAAATCAGACAATAAATATATGAATATATCTTTTGCATTGCTTCAACTGTTACAACCATCTATTTACTAAGCTATCTTTACCTGAGATCAAAATAATATTGGAACCTAAGAACACCTTAATCAGGAACTCATCTAATAAGTGCAGTTCACCAATTTTCGAAATTTATTAACTATCAAGATTTTGGTTCCGTTAAAACAGCATAAGTTTGAAGTGTTGCTTCTTTGCTCTAAATCTAAAATGGTACTCTGGTCATATATCTTTATCATACTAGAAACCATACGGTCCATATCACTCGTTAAACTTTCTTAATGACATCAAAACCTCTCTAATTTACATAAGAAATATACACAAAATCAAGAAAGGAACATATTCTCAAGAACACCAGCGTAAAAGAAAAGATACAGCAATTCACAAACAAATCACACAGAGATGGAAACTCAGACGTTGTGTGAAGTGTCCGGCTTGGAGCGAGGAGACAATGACGGAGAGGAGGCGGCAGAGATGGTTGCACCGGGAGGTGGGGCAGGAGCACCGTACACCTGGGGATTTGTTTGAATCTCACGACGGCCGCGAGTTTTGCCGAGGAAATAGCAGCTGAGTCCAAGAAGAAGACAGAAGAAAATCAGAGGAAGAGATATAACCACCACCAAACCCATCGAGATCTAGTTTTCTACATGGGTAACTTGGAACTTATAAGATAAATACAATGAAAAGCTATTCATCAAAAATAACCAAATCCAAAGAAAGAAGAAAAGTATGCAATTTTGCATCATCCGATATTGAACAGATTATTGGTACATTGATTCCAAACCCACTGAAACAGCAAAGCATCAAATTCAAATTGCATTCACATTTTTTTAAAAATAATAGAAAAGACAGAGAAAGAGCTACAACTTCTAGAGAAGACCAAAACCACCCCTAAGGGCAAGAACCAGATGCAGAACAGAGCCTCCCTCGATGTTGTAGTCTTTTGCCGTCTTGTCATCAGCTAACTGTTTTCCAGCGTAGATGAGCCTGGAAACAAAAACCCAACAAAATACTCATGGGAATCGGTGTAATATGTAAAAGCTTAGCTATTTTGCTCCAAAAAATCGTAACAGAGAGTATAATCAACTAATGGCAAGCACATTAGATATGAGATGCAAAAGGGTACCAGACATTTTGCATGTTTCTGTCACTAAAAACATGAAAAATCAAGTTGCATATGTTATCTACAATCAGATATGGCAAACTGCAAAGCTGAGACAGATCATAATGAGGCAAGAACTACATAGGAGCTACAAACAAGTGGTGAGAACATAAGAAAACATATTAGAAAGGAGATGCAATTTTCAAGTACATAAGGCAATAAACCGCAAAAGAAAATGTTTGTGACAAAACCCGCAAACAAGTACAAAAGGGAAGTAATATAAACCTTTGTTGAACAGGAGGGATGCCTTCTTTCTCCTCAACACGTTCCTTGATGCGATCAATGGTGTCTGTAGGCTCGATGTCAATCTCGATTTCCTTGCCAGTGAGAGTCTTGACCTTGATCATGGTGCCACCTCTAAGCCTCAAGACCAAGTGAAGAGTTGACTCTTTCTGGATGTTGTAGTCCGCAAGGGTTCGACCATCTTCAAGTTGTTTACCAGCGAATATCAGCCTCTGTTGATCCGGTGGTATTCCCTCCTTGTCCTGTTTACAACAATCACATCAAGAAACTGATACTAATCAGAATCAATGATCCTTAGTTAATAAATCTAACAAACAATTAGCTACTCTCAAGCAATTCAAATCGAGTTTCTTCATCAGAAATTAAGCAAGCACATGACGCATTAAGAGAAGCTAATCTAAGAATCTTCAACTTCGATCGATCGAGAATCCAAAAGCCTAAGAGTAGGATACGAGACCTGGATTTTGGCTTTGACATTGTCGATGGTGTCGCTGCTTTCAACCTCTAGGGTTATGGTTTTCCCGGTCAGGGTTTTGACGAAGATCTGCATTTTCTTTTTCTTTCTTTATGATTTTTCTTTTTTGATTCTATATCTCTCGCTTTGTGAATATATATAAGAGAAATAATTGGAATAGTTTGAAGGATTTGGAATATAATCCACAGATTTCGTGATAAGCGTTTGGTCTACGCTATTTCTTCTTATTCCACTCCAAACTTTCTTTAATTTAAAATTTGGTATAAATCCTCTCTTTTTTATAAGGTGTTTTGTCTCCACCTACAGTTATAATCTTTTTTAGAAATATATATATATATATATATATATATATATATATATATATGCTCATTATTGTGTTGAATTTTTTTTAAAGCTCACATGTTAAATATATTGTGGAAAATATTTTTATACAAATATTTTTGCTTGATTAATATTTAATTATAACAAGTTTGATATTTTAATTTTTCAAATTTTATGAAAATATTATTTTCAGACAATAACACAACTATATAATATATATAAAAGAAATTTCCCTCTTTTAGTTTGTTTGTCACAAAAATAGTTTTTAAAGAAGAAAATGATCAAAATGTTTTTTTTAAGCTAAAAATGCATTTATATGCATTTATACCCCTAGGGTTAACTAATTTGGACTTTAGGGTTTAGAGTAAAGGGATGGCTTTGGGGTTAGAGTTTCAAATTTCAAAAAAAAAATAAAAAAAAATCAAAATTTCAAAAAAAAAAGTCTATTTTGGTCATAATATTTTTTGAGGGCTATTTTGTGACAAAAACTTAAAAATGGCTATTTAAGAGAATTGCCCTATATATAACTATGATCTTACGCTTTTGACAATTTACTATATTAAATTATAATAAATTATCTAATAAAAATAAATCTAATATTAATAATATAACTTTCGTTTTCAAGTGTATAATAAATTATATATAAAAATTCACTAAAGGTAACAATCACTTTAACCTCTCTAACTGAAATATTAAATATAAATAATAGTATATATATATTTATTATTTGTTGGAATTGGAATAATTTATATAAATCTTTTTCATCTTTCAGACATATTTTGAGTATATATGAGAGAGGAATTCTAATTTTACCTAACACCATTTTGTAGATTCTAATCATACTGTTGGAGTTTTGCAAAAAAACATAAAAAATCATACTGTTGGAGAATGGTAGTGCCGGTCGTGATGGCCTCCCATCTGAGTGCGTGCTCGGGTGATGTTCCAAGGCATGTAAGAATCAATTTTTATGTACCCTGCTTATCTGTGTTAAAGCAGACAAATCAACAAGACATCAAAAAGAAGAATTTCATTTTGTGGGTTATAATTCAAGCTTGACGAGCATATATGCAGCACATGAAAGCATGCTCCCCCATACTGTCCTCTCAACTCAGCATATTGGCTCGATAAGTTCCCAAAAACCAGATTCATTAAAAGAGCCAAGTTTGCGTTAATGCTGAAGATCCAACAAATGAAGAGACATGTTAGAGCAGATCAAGTAAGAGAGCTAAGACACAGAAGAATGTTCTAAATTATTAAAAAAATAAAGACTTTAACCGAGTTACATGGTATCGTTTTCCAAATGAAGTTGCTCTATGTAATCAATACAAATGATTCTGTATCCACTTTTTTTTGTTGACAAGTCTGTTTTAAGTGTTTTTCTTCATCTGAGAGTGAAGCTTTGTCCTAAAACTCGAAAAATGTCCTCAAGTTTCTCCTTAAGGCCATGTCCTTCTCTTTGTTTTCTTACAGTATCGATCAGAAGCCTGTATTCCAATAGCGTAGCCTCTGGTAAAGGTTCCAAGAACTCACACTTAGACAAGATCTCTGGAGGAGGAACACCCGAGACGAGGTTCGTGTCCAGTTTTGCTCTGCTTTTCTTTGTTACTTCGGGTTCTCTAACCAGGGGACCCTCAATAGCTGAAGGAGACGCACCGGGAATCACTTCTCTTGTGAAGGGTAATGATCTTGCGGGTTGCAGGCAGAACTCTATCCACTGGTGGATTAATGGAGATGGGCCTCGGACTCGTCCTCCTATCTTTTCAGCTTCTTTACCTGAGTCAGATATAGCTGGGATTGCCTTTGGAAAAACAATGATGCTTAACATGTTAGTGTCCACTGGAAGAATCTTAGAAAATATATTAAGAATGTTTACCCATAGATCAGCCCATAAGGTGGCACCGGACTTGGGAACAATCACTGTAACATTAGACATACGTTTGGCGACAGGGATAACATCGCTGCTCCAGCCAACGGTGACCCATACATCTCCAACATTGAAAGCTTTTAAGTAGTTGGTACTGTCAAACAGTCTAATCTGTGAGCAAAACGAGAAGCAAAGATGAGCCAAACTTTTTCCATTTTACTCAAAAGTATTAAGAGTTTCTGTGAAACCTGTTTCATAAGCGATGCTAGATTTGTCCCCACAGCGACTTTTCCACCAGTAACTTGTGAATCCAGGTCTGTGGTGTTGTATGATGCTCCCATGTATTTGAGTACAGCACCAACAACCTCTCTAGGAGAATTCACCATTGAGATCCTCCCTGCAAGCTCGGGACGCCACAGATCCTCCCAGTCCTAAATCCAGAAACACGTTCGGTGATATTCACTTCTTCTTGAATAGATGAGCTAAGCAACAGAACAGACCTGTATTGGAGCCAGTTTATACTGCTGAAACTTGCTCTTTTTGTACGCTATAACCATGCTGCCCCATCGGTATGGAACAGCCCACGTTTCACCGTCAGGAGCTTGTTCTCCAGCATAGTTCCTGCGGAGATAAACCTGAGACATTCTAAGTCATGAAAATGAACCTCCCAAGAAAAAATCATTCCAAGTTCAAAGACAATGAAACACATTCTCACCTTCCATTTATCACTCAAGCCTTTATACCAGTCATGATCTTCTACACCCTTCATTGGCTCAATAAGCTTCTCCTTGATTGCAAAACTAAGCCAAGAATCACCAAGGCTGATCATATCAGCAGCTGACCCTTTCTTCCCTTTCTTAGTAGGCTTCGACAGATCAAAGAAAATGTCTTCAAGATTTGCCAAGAACCTCGTCTTTAACCTTACTCTCTTCCCTTGTGAGCTGATGAACTCCTAAACGAAACATTTCAACTATAAGCTAAGATGCAAATGTTCACTTATACAATCAATAAATCTAATTATTAACAATATTACCCGCTTTAACTCAAAACTCAAAACTCAAAAATCACTTTGCAAATAATAATTTAGATAATTTATTTATTAATGTATAACAATATTAGCTGCTTTAATTCAACCAAGAAACATTTCAACTATAAGCTAAGATGCAAATGAACCTTGATCCATGAAGGTGGCACCGAACCACGCAAGGCAGCGAGTTTCAACGGTACGGTCAGAGAGTACACTTTAGCTTTGTATGCTTCGAACTCTGATTCCAATCTTCTCTCTTCATCTTCAACGACTACAGTTTCTGAGTCGATTTCATTCTGTGTAACTGAATGAGTAGAGATTACTGGCGAAGGTATTCTAGCGGAGGCCGGAGAGCAGACGCAGAGGCTTAAACCGAGGAAAAGCACAGTCGAGGCAGAGAGACGAACCATGCTCTCGTGAAACTTGTTTCCTTGAGAAGCTCGTGCAACTGAGAATCCAGCTGCGGTTCTCTTTCGCCGCTCTCCGCCGCATATGAATCTCGCCGGCGGTTTCAGGGAAAGAAACGCCGCGGTAGCCATTAGTTCAATGGTGAAAAAGAAGACCCAACGACACAATGTCTTCTTCTAATCTTGACCGGTGAGGCCCCGTGGTTTAATTTTAACGGGCCTTAAAATGGGCCCATCATGATTTCAAACGTTCGTTTAGTTTTAGGTCCGGAATCGCTTTTGATGTTCCAGTGCTCTTCTTCGATATCCAGTCCGCCCGTGTACGAAAGCTTTGATTCGGTAGTTTGTGTATTCTATGATGAGAAATTGATCCGCGCAGACGCGCAGATATAGATATAGTTTTTCTGATAATTACAAATATATTTTAAAAAGAAAAATTCTCTTAGATAGCTCATTTTAGTTTGTTTTTCACAAAAATAGTTTTTGAAAAAGAAAATAACCAAAATAGTTTTTTAGAAGCTAATTTTTTATTTATATGCATTTATACCCTATGGTTAACTAATTTAGACTTTAAGGTTTAGAGTAAAGGTGTGGATTTGGGGATAGAGTTTCAAATTTCAAAAATAAAAAAATTGAAAATTTCAAAAAAAAAAATGCTATTTTGGTCATTTTATTTTTCTATGGCTATTTTTGTGACAAAAACTTAAAAAGGGTTATTTATGAGAATTGCCCTTTCAAAAACAAATATTTAATAATTTTATTTATGGTTTTATTTATGATACTTTAGTTTTTTATTTAGATCTTATATTTCATTGTTGTATTGTGTTATATATTTTTTTTGAAGTATGTGTGTTGAATCAGTTATATAATAATATATATTTTTTTTAAAAATCTAACTATATATTAATATACCGTGGTGAATATATTTTTAAAAAAAATATTGTTTCTATTTAAAATGGCATCTATGTATTTTATATTATATCTTTGCAGTTATTTTTTTACCATCTAAAATAAAAAATCAAATATATATTTTTTTGCAAAAAAATAAGGTATACATAAATTTTTTATATAAAAATTAATTTGATATTTAATAACACTTACCACCAGGATATATATCTTATTTATTAATTTCATATTTGTTAACATTAGGCTACACTATTTAATTTCATCATGCATTATCCAATAAATACATTAATATTGTGGCCCAAAAAATAATTGTAAACAAAACTCATTTAGTTAAGTGACATTAGATTGTAAATATTTAGGAAAAGTAAGGATTAAATCTTGTTTGTATTTCAATTTTAATAGATTAGATTATTTTTAAGCTTCTTATGTGTCATCATCCTTTTTTTCTCTAAAAAATGATAATATAGCTTAGTTAAAAAACTGATATGACTTTCTTATAATATATACAAATTTAATGATAATTTTTTTTCTTTTGGTAAATTCATAAAATAAAATAGTACATATCATAGACGTAAATTAAATTTTTATAATTAATACTAAAATTCTAAAAATAATTTATAATTAATACTAAAATTCTAAGAAAGTAATATAATTAAATATAAAATTTTGTTATAAAGATTTTTTTTTTAATTAAAATGAACTTGTGATAAAAGAAGTCAGAATTTTCTTATAATTTTTTATATTTTCATCAAAATTAATTATAAAAGAATCTTAACAGTCAACTATGAAATTTTGATTAAACTTTTATGAATAGGTAGTTAAATATTAATTTATCTTTGGATCCAAAGGTATATAGATGATTAATCGAGTTTCTAGTCTATTGAAATTATTTGGATTTAAATTTTATACAATAATTTTTTATGATTATTATTGATTTATTAATATAAATAAAATAATAATTTTTATATAAATAAAATTTAAATAAAAAAATTCTACTTAGAACTACAATTTTAAACATATAATTATTATAGAAAAATCTTTAGAACTTAATTTTACTTAACTAAATAAAAAAAAAAAAAATTATTTATGATTTCATTTTAAGTGGAACAGAAAATTAAAAAAAAAAAATTATTTATGATTTATTTTATTTAAAATTAACAAAATTAGAATATATATATATATATATATATATAATTCTTTTGAAATATTTATTTCTGTGAATAGTGCAGAAAACCAACTAATTTGTGATACATAGATTTATAATGAAAAATATAAAATAAACACCTTGACTAATTTTATTCTAATTCAAATATTTAATATTTGAATAGTGCAGAAATCCAAATGTTTTTTTTGTCTCTATTATCATTTCATAGTTTTGATGCAAACTCTGGCAAGTGTGGTAGGACATATTAGTCACATGATGATTCTAAGTAAGTCTTCCGTCTAGTTCATACTAATCATAATTTTTGAGGTTTTTAACTTTGTATGCACTCAAGCAAGAAGAGAAGGTGCCAAAAATCCGCAGCAGCAGCAAGCTGAACACGATGACCATGGGACTTAGTTTCAGGAGGAGAAATCTTAATCTAATTAGGTCTATGCTTCTGGGAAGTCTATTTTATAATAGTAGTTTAAGAAACTGTTTAACTTGTTCATTATGATCGTATTCTATGTTTTCAAACTCGTTTGACTAATAGTTGAATATTACAGAGAACCATATGAATACTATTATCAAATGACATATAACCCAAATACTACTCAATAAAACATGAAAACAATACAAAACTTTGGATTACAACAAAGAGTAATACCATGTTCGAAGATTTAAACTACACCGTAATAGAAAGATATCCATTTCTTACTTTATAACTAAGCAAAATAACCAATGACAAAACAGGAATTTTAAAGTTGTCTTTCATTCTTCCAAAAATACCAAACGCAATGAAATGAATCAGTCCTCTTCCATTGGCACCTCTGGAATGTCAAACCTGTCTTCTTTGATTGGGTTGTTGATTGTAGTAACTGAAGGTAAAATTGCAGTCAAGGAGATAACATACCATATATCAGATGAAATAACCACACTATTAAAAAAGTAATTCCAAAGATGATATAAAGAAAAGGATATAGTTAGTCAACATAGGATCATCTTCCTTCTCTCCACGGTTTCTGCTACCCTGAAGCTCTCTCAGGATCTCAGGAGTAACCTACAATTGACATTAACAAAGCCGAATAAGTAGTGATTTACAATACAAAAGTTTTCAGTTTGGAAATGCTCTTACAAGATGGTGCCTTTGCCTCTTGAGGAGAGTTTGGAAATGCTCTTTGTCTTCCTTTAGTAGCTCATACTTGTACCTAAACATTGGCTTAAACATGAGTTTATGAAATAGCTTTTAAGTTTTTGGGAAAGAAGAAAGTTAGTTACCGTTGCACAAACGTAAGTAGAGACTGGTGCCAAATCACAGGCATAACTCTTATCTCATCCACAAATCTCATGAAGTGAGCAACCAAGGCATCAAGCACTCGATACGGCATACAATATTTCTTCTCCAAAAGAGTTTTTATAAAGTAGCTGCGTAATAATAACAAATATTCTCTTTGAACTGTCACACTGTATCGGAAAAGGCTCATCATTCAGAAAAAAAAAAAAAACAGAACAGTTTACCTGGTTGTTCCACAATACTCCATCTCAGCGAGGTTCAGTAAAGCAACACTGTGGTTAATGTAATAAACACGTTAACAAACTGAAAATTTAGAAGATGTACATACCATTTATGCAAATCACTTACCATGAATGAAGCATAGGGATAGAACACTTTTCGAGAATGCTCCCTATAATCACAGCTTCTCTGAGACTGCATGTGCCAGACTGAACAAAACACAAATCCAAGGAATGAGAAAGAAAACCGATGATAGTTTGCTCATGGAGAAAGAGTACATTACCTTACAAAGCGGGAAGAGTATGCCTTTATTGAATGCACTAGGCTTGTATAGTGACTTCTTCAAAGACTGGTATAGAGCAAAATGCAGCCTCTTGTTCTTTCTGATATCTTCTCTCACTCGAGGAAGCAGCACGTAGCTGTAAAACCGCTGAATCTGGCTGTTTTTCAAGTGGTGAGCAAAGATTCTTGTTGCTTGATACATTGCGTTTGGCGACCATTTCTCCGGCTCGGTCAAGTATAACACATCCTCCCAACGCTCCATTTTAGTGATCAGCACAAACGCTTTCGGCATTTTCCCAATCGTGTATTCACTCATGATCTTGGCAACACTGCATCAAATCATCTCAAAAGTGTGAGAAACGCTTCAACACAATCTGTTGGAAACATAGATGGAATGGAGAGAAGAGTAACATTATTACCCTTTGTATAATTTAGTAACTTTAGGGTCCAACTCAGGATCTGGACGCTCTTCTGCATATAGTTAAAAAAAAAGAAAAAGAATGAGCATCATTGTCTAAAATCAAACAAAAAGAAAAGAAGATAAAAGTAAAAGATATGTATCATCAACCTTCAGCTAAGTCAGCATCATTGTCTTTAATTTTCTTGATGATGATATCAGCGAGAGTACGTTGACGAGGGGCGTCCTTAACAAAGAATGACTCAAACAGCTTCTCGTCGTCCTCATTGATCTCCTCCTCCTGATTCAGACCATGTTCCATGAAGTATGTAAACACAAAAGAAGGAAACATTTCGAATTTAAACTAAAATGATTATTAACTTTGAAACAGAAAACAAAGAGGGAAGGTGGTGCTCACTTGGTAGCTATCATCTTCTTCGAATTTTCCATCAAAAGCATCGATATCATCATTCTCATCCTCCTCCAAGATTCTCTGCTCCTCTTCCGCAGTCTTGGCGGCTGCAGCGGCAAACACAGCACCACTGGGGTTTCTCTCGGCGTTTTCTTCATCAGCAATCTCCTTTTGCTGTGCAAGAGCGACCTTCATGATCTTGGAGCTAATCCCAGCCTCAATCAACTGCAGACAAAGCGGGTAATTATTAGCATACCATTAAAGAAAAAAATGATTTTTAAATCCCACTAAGCTAAACCCACAAGCAGACATGCTTCTTAACCTTTCTTACAACTCTGGTCCATGTCGTTGCAACATCTACAATTGAAACATCTTGAAGCAAACATATGTAACCAATGCTTGATTTAATTGTGACGTTATCTAAGCTTCTTTTAGAATGCTAACCAGAATAATCAAAGGTCTAAAAAATTTGAGAATATCAAGACAAATGTAAAAGGCTTACAAGGTATGTATAAAAATAATACTGTAATAACCACGAATCAACGTTACAATATAATCAGCATATGTGACTACTTCGGAGACGGATCATCTAATGCCTAGAAATTTTATAATTAAAAATCTGTGTTTAGCTAATCTAGGAGCAGAAGTGAAGCAGCTTGTTCTTAATTAAAAAGGTCTGAACTTTGAGAATATAAAAGACGAAGAAGATATGGTGACAAGTTTGCAGTCACCTTCTCCTGTTGCTGATGGGTTTTGGGAACCTTTGAACGCTTCCGGGAAGAAGCGACGGAGGCGTCATCGGTGATAAAGGGCTGTGTGTTGACTATTCTATCACGTTTCTTCGCCATTGTTTGCTGTGAGAAGAAGAAGGATTTTTGAAGAAGAAGACGGCAGGAGAAAGAAAGGAGTTTTAAAAACAATAGGTTAGGGAAGAGGAAGACAACGAATTACAATTTTACCCCTGTTTAGTTGAAAAGAAATAAAAAGAATGTAAAATCGGTCTTGTTATGTTCGATACTACGACCTCCTAAAGGTTGATTGTTGTCAGTTTTTGTAGTAGTTTTTGGTTTTTGATTTTCCAAAATCTAGTTTTTATCCAATCATAATTTTAACTAAATGGATTCCCTAATTTATAGGGAAACTAGTTTTTATATTATTTTACTGTGTTATGTCTAAAAGCTAAAATCTACATTTTTCTGGTTTCTACCCACGTTAACTATTGTTTCTTTTTATATATTTTTTTTTTGCAAAAACTTATTAACTTTAGAAAAACATCTACTAGCTATATTTATAATAAAACACACATAAATAAAATCACAAAATAATAATATTCTTTAAAAAATAAGTTATTGAGTTTTGTTTAGGTAAACTATTTATGCATTATTTAATTAATATTTTAGACTAATATCTTAGGTAAATTATTTAATAATGTTGTAACTAATATTTTACCATGGACTTTAATTGTAGAAAATATAATTAAAGTTATTATAAGGTTAAAGTACTATATATTTAAAAAAACTAAATTAATCTATTGGTATTATTAATTACCATTTTAATATATTATTTTATTAATTTTAGTTTTGGTTAAAAAATAACTTTTGAGTTATTTTTTTTTAAATAATAGACCAAAAAAAATCATTAATCTAATTTTTTAAAAAACCAAAAATATGAAGAAATATTAAAATTTAAAATTTAAAAATTTAAAATTTAAAATTTAAAATATTAAAATTTAAATATTTTTACCAGATCTATTTGATAGTATATATATTGCATAAAAAAAATTTAAAAAAAAAATTAGATATGTTTTGATGACAGTATTTTTTATTATTCTAAAATAAACAATTATTAATATTCTTATTTTATTAATTTAAAAGAAAAAACTAAAAGCTAAAACTAAAATCTAAAACAACCAATCATGTTTTTCAAAAAACTAAAATCTACTGCAAAATCAAAAACCAAAATCTAAAAAACTAAAATCTAAAAACCAAAAACTTAAAGCCAAAAACTAGAAACCAAAATCCAAAAACTAGTAAAACAATCATCACCTAAATCCGCTTTAACCAATTGCACTGAGTAAAAAATGCATAACAACAAATATATAAAGAAAATTCTCTCAAATATCAATTTTAAATTTCTATCACAAAATAGCTCTTAAAAAAATTACCAAAATATTTATTTTTGAAAACTTTAATATTTATTTTTATTTTTTATTATTTGAAACTCAATCTCAAAACGCTACCCATTAAATATAAACCATAATTCTAAATTAGTTAACTCTATAATTATAAGTGTATATTTACCTATTTAATGAAATATTTTGGTCATTTTTCTCTTTGAATACAAACCGGTCTTCAACACTAAAAGAACATGGGATGGGAGATATTAGAAAACATGAAGATTTGGTTACATGGTGGGGAGGGATATGGCTTACACACTATACATACACTGTACACGAAATTATGCTTTTATTCACTGGATTGCAGTGATAGCCTGGAGTAGAGAGGTCAACCCGGCTTGTGTCCTCTGTCAGGAACCAATGGAACTAAGAGATCATTTATTCTTTGAGTGCAGCTACTCTGTGGAGGTTTGGTCCAAGCTTGTATGAGGTCTGCTGCAATCATACTTCACTTCTAAGTAGTCTGAAATAATGGAGCTGATCATGGATAACATGTATAGTCTTAATTTTCACCAATTTCTTACTCTGTATGCACTACAGGCTTCAATTCATGTGATTTGGTAAGAGTGTAATGGTAGAAGACATGGAGCAGTCCCTGTAACAGTGACATCTCTTGCCAAATCGTTGAACAAACTTGTCCACAACCGGTGTGAGACTTCAAATTTACTGCTGGATTAAGCTTGTGGCTAATATAGGATACAATTTCAACGCTTTCTTATAAATACAGTGGCATTTGTAAAAAAGTTGAATTTTCCTTTGAATAAATTTAACATATATTCAAAAAAAAAAGTTCTTAAAGCTTTAATCTGTTTGATTGTGAAAGTGTTTTCTTTCTTTACTAGTCATGCTTGGGCCCTTAACTCTGAAGGGAATCAATCTCTGTTACTCTTTAAACAGAGTCTCCTGAAAGGTTAATAATCTGGGAGTTTGGACTGTGCTTTGGTATTTTAGTTCAAAATTAGATAAATTGAAGCTTTGGTTATGAAAGTGTTTCAAAAAGATTTTGTTACTATTTCTCTAAAGCTACACCAGAGACGAAATCTACTAAGTTGAGGAAAGGTGTTTATAGATCGGCGGCGATGGAGGAAGGAGAAACATGCAGGCGGTGGAATCAAGCTAAACAGTGGGAGCTCGGTGTCTTTTAACAGCGAAGCAGTTTCTCTCTCGATTCAAAGGAGATGAAGACACTTAGAGAGACACGTGCTATCAATGCAATTAATCTTATTTCTTTGTTAGTTGGTCTTGTTTCGACTGAATGTTTTCTTTTGTACTAGAATTGAGCTTGATTGATGAAAATGTTCTCTCTCTTCTCTCTTCAAAATCTTTCAGAGAGAGAACTTGGATCGTTGCCGGCTACTCTTTCCGGCTTTGACTCTTCCATTATCACCGGATCTTATCCGGTTTTGTCTCCCGTAGTTCGGGCTTTTGACTCTGGTAAGAGGTGGTTCTCAATACACCTTCTTAGCCGGTTTTTTTCTCGCTTCATCGTCTGTTGGTGATGGTGAGCTTGGTTCCGATTCTCCGGTTCCTTTGTTTTACTTTCTTGACCAGTGCTTACTGGTTCTTGCTACGACGATTGAGTCTCGGTATGAAGATCAGATTGTTTCTTCCTCCCCTTGCATAAGGTCGCTTCATCTTCGAGCTCTTCTACATCTTTAAAGATGATTGTTTCTCGTGTTCAGGTGAGTCCGATGATTTCAAATTGATTGAAGACAATTGATTCATCCATCTTTTGAAGCGTTGGTCTTTCGGTTCTTAACGGCTTGAGGGCTTCATCTTCTGGTTGTCGAGATCCGATGAGGATCTTTTCCTGGCGATTAAACATTGTTTGTTTTCGCGACGGTGTTGATAACTCTGTTATGGAGAGTTTTGTCTCCCGACGGTGGTGGTCTTCCAGCGAACATCTTCTCAGGCAGTGAAGAAAAGAACTTGAATCTAAAGTTGTAGTGATTGCTGTCGGTGGTACGTTAATCTGGTCTTCCTGTTCCGATCTGTTCTGGTGGAGGCCGATTAATCTTCGTCGATAGGTTTCCATCCGGTGAAGTTGGTGATGTCTCCATCCTTCTCACGTGTCACTTGTTGTGCGTTCAACACGTGGTAGAGGTTTGTCGAGTAATTGCCATTTCATAGGCCTTATTTTGATGTTTCCTCTTTGGGCCTACGGTTCAAAGTTGTAATGTATAGTTTGGTTTTTTCGTTGGGCCTTCTTGTCTTACTTGTCATGGGCTTTGTTCCTCTTAGAACATGGACCTATTAATAAAACTAAAGGTGAAAAAAAAAATTGGGCTTGATTCTTATAGCATCTTTATCGCTAACATAATAGAAGATTTTTTTTAAAAAATTGGTGTGAGCCCCCCCCCCAAAAAAAACAAAAAAATTGATTACAAAGCAATGAAATAAAAAAATGTTTTTATACTGTTTACGGATTTCGCTGATATATGACAGTCTGCAATTAGTTTTCTTTTAATTTTCTTTTAGACAAAAAAAAAAAAAAATCAGAAAAGGGTATTCAGCGATAAAGATGTTCTTAGGTTGTATTTAAGGGGCCTTTGAGCCTTAACGAATGTCGACAAACACCCCCCCCCCCCAAAAAAAAAAAAAACAATAAAACATCCCAAAGTCGTCCAGCTCTTAACTACAAGCAATTATTTTTCCTTTAAATTAGCCAACCAACTGAGAAATTCAACGACGAGACCCCGACTTTTAGGCCAATATATTTCTCTGTTTGTGGTAAGCATTCAGTGCATGAACACATGCTGTTATTTATTAATAAAAAATTGAACACATTCTGTTACCATTGCGAACATGTGTTGTCAATAAGAAATTATTTTTGAAATTTCCATGAGTTGAGAGAGCCCATGCACAAAATTTATGATTCCCTTTCATATACATCGTTCAACAAGATCGATGTACATATTTGTTAGTTCCAGTACGATTAGCAACTAATTTTAAACAAATAATATAATTAATTTTGTTAGACCTCTATGTTTTGTGAAATATCTATCTTTTCAAGGATTACAAACCCTTTAATCAACAAAAAAGACATGTTTGTTTCAAGTGTAAGAGAAAGTGAAATTTTTTGGCTATATAAAGTATAGTCCATTAAATCACAAAGCATTAATGGCTCAACTTCACTTCCCCATTTTAGTCTTTAATTCAATTTTTGCAATCTCATTTTCAAGCTTCAGCCGGCCGCCTCATCCGTTTGATCCCTTAACTGAGAGCAAACTTAAACTTATCCGTAATGTCATCAAGAAAACATACCCTGTTGGTCCGAAACATAGGTTCACCTTCCAGTACGTTGGTCTCAACGAGCCTGATAAGTCCCTAGTCTTGTCGTGGCATTTATCACCGCACCACAATGTCACACCACCGCCACGTCAGGCGTTCGTCATAGCCCGAGAGAAGAGAAAGACTCGAGAGATCGTCGTTGATTTTTCGTCTCGAGCCATTGTGTCGGACATAATCCGCGTAGGACATGGTAACCCTATGCTCACTATCGATGAGCAGGAAGCAGCTAGCCACCGAGCTTGTTCTAAAGTTTAAGCCGTTTCGTCACTCCATCAGGAGACGGGGATTGAAAGTGCCAGAGGTTGTAGTTACGACCTCAACTATGGGATGGTTCGGTGAGAAAGATACCGACAGGCTTATAAAAACGATACCATTTTATCTTAACGGGTCGGTGAACACGTATCTTCGACCTATTGAGGGAATGACAATAATCGTAAACCTTGAAAAATTGAAGGTAACGACGTTTAAGGACAGGTTCATGGGTCCTCTGCCGAAAGCTAATGGGACGGAGTATCGATTCTCAAAGCTTGAGCCGCCGTTTGGCCCGGCACTTAGAAATGGCCTCCTTTTGCATGCAGCCAAACGGTCCAGGGTTCAAGATAGATGGACACGTCGTGAGGTAAATTGACTAACAATTATTTCACTAGTATTTTCCAATTAACGTATGCTATTTATAGAGAATAAATTCTAAGATTTTCAGCTAACAGCTTGTTAAAATTAGTGAAATTACACTTATTACTTAGTCAACTCCTTACAAAATGTTATGAACTTTTGCTTCTTATTTTATTTTTCAAATTATTTACTTGGTAAATTTGATAAAAATAAATTAATAAATACTCATTGAATTATAATTTATAAATTAGTTTACATGCTTTTGAAATAGATGGGCAAATTGAGAATTTCACATATCATTCGATGTAAGAGCTGGTCTTATCATTTCTCTGGCATCCATTTTCGACATGGACATGAATAAATACAAGCAAGTCCTTTACAAAGGCCATTTGTCTGAAATGTATGTACCTTACATGGACCCAAGTGAGGATTGGTACTTCATTAGTTACCTTGACTGTGGGGAATTCGGCCGCGGCCAGTCAGCAGTGTCCTTTGAGCCGTACACCGATTGTCCTGCAGGTGCCGTTTTCTTGGATGGTATTTTGCGGTTCAAGACGGAACTCCCACAAACATATCAAATGCTATGTGCATTTTTGAAAAATTTGCTGGAGACATTATGTGGCGACATACGGAAGCAGAAATTCCCGGCTTAGAAGTAATAATTTATATATCATAATATATTATGATATATATAATATGGAAAGCATGACTTATAGTTTCATAAATGTTGATGCAGATCACAGAGGTAAGACCGGATGTAAGTCTTGTCGCCCGGATGGTGACGACCGTGGGGAACTATGACTACATAATTAATTACGAGTTCAAACCTAGTGGTGCCATCAAAATGGAGGTAACGTCTTATGAGACTCTGTTTAGGTTAGGATATACATTTTAAGTTATGAAAACTCTGGGATTTGATTACTTAGATGCTAAAGGTGAGTCACAAACACAGAAATATTATTTGTAATAGTAATCAACAAAAATGAATTTACCTTAATTTTTATTTAATAAAACAGTGTGATATATAAACGATTAAACGTAAACAAAAAAATGTTTAAAAAAATTCCAACACTAGCAAAATCAAAAATAATATATGTTTAACCAGATAATTAGATCGATATTTGTACATCTGATTTGTTCTAGTTTGCTTTAATGTTCCTAGGTTGGTTTAACTGGTGTTTTAGAAGTCAAACCCGTGGACTATGTTCACACATCGGAGATCAAAGAAGATGATATACACGGGACAATTGTAGCGGACAACACCATTGGAGTCAACCACGACCATTTTGTGACATACCGTCTTGATCTTGACATTGATGGTACGGAAAATTCCTTCATCCGCACGGAACTTGTGACCAAGAGGACTCCAAAATCTGTTAAGACACCGAGAAAAAGCTATTGGACTACGAATCGAAAGACTGTAAAAACCGAGGCAGATGCTCGTGTGAAGCTAGGGATTAGAACGGAGGAGCTGATGGTGGTTAACCCTAACCGGCTAACGAAGCATGGCAATGAGGTTGAATATCGTTTATTTCCTGGGCCGGCTTCAGGCACACTAATGGCCCACGATGATTACCCGCAGATTCGGGGAGCATTCACCAACTATAACGTGTGGATCACGCTCTATAACAAGTCAGAGGTTTGGGCTAGCGGTCTCTACGCTGATCGTAGCCAAGGCGACGACACATTAGCCGTCTGGACTCAAAGGTAATTTACATCTCTCTTAAATCCGTATAAAGATGCGCTAAGCTAACACATTAGCTTGTTACATACGAACTATGCATTTTTTGATAGAGAACCTAAGGGATTGATGCAACAAAAAAAGTTCTTTGGGAATTACAAAAAATATAAATACCTGATTTACTTTATTAAAACAATACAAACTTGTATGCATATAACAGTTTTATGTAAAATTTTAATATTATTTTGGAAATTAATGAGTATTCTTTTGTGTGGATATATAAAACTATGCAGGAATAGGGGAATAGAGAAGAAAGAGATAGTGATGTGGTACACAGTCGGATTCCACCATGTTCCATGTCAAGAAGATTTTCCGACAATGCCTACCTTATCCAGCGGCTTTGAACTCCGTCCAGCCAACTTTTTCGAGCAAAATCCTGTCCTCAAAACCAAACCCATCAAACTCACCTCTTCTCCAAAGTGCACTCCTAAGAACGAGTATTAGCATCATGGTGTGACATGTGTAAGGAATCATGAAAATGTCAAGAGATAATCATGATACCATCAAAATTGGATAAACTATCAATAATAACAATCTTCGAATGCATCTCTTTATTATAACTAGAATAAACCCGCCCTACGGGCGGGCGAATGAATAAATTAATAATATAATTTTTAAAAAATATTAAATTTATTTTAATTAAAGTAGCGATAACTTAGTTAAGCACATTGAAACCCAAGGATAATGGAAAGCAAGTTTTATGTTTTAGTTACAAAACATAGTTTAGAATTTGTATTTGTTTTTGTTTTTCTTGTGTTGCTGTAAGCATTTTTAGTTGTATAGTTGATGTAATTAGTGATTTGTATTTCTTCTTTCAATTATTAATTATTGGCATTTATTTTAATGTTTCAATATGTTTATATTAATTTTGTGGTATAGGTGATGTTATGTGTGCTTAGGATGTTAACTTGTATTTTTTATTTTTAAATGTGATCAGAAGTTTATTGGCATTTACTTTGGTCATGATTCTTGTTTGGGTTTCATCAGAATTTTAGTTATTCATATGGTTATAACTGCCATTTTATTGCAATAATGTTTCACTACGTTTACCACGTTAATTTTATACGTAATTCCATGTTCACTTACTTTTAAATAAAGTTTTAATATATAATGGTGGTCATATAATTATATGATAGTTTAAGTTACGACAGTCTCTTTATTCACAGATTAGTTTTATAATTTTATTATTTAAATGTAATCATTGTTGAATCTGCATTATGTTCTTTAGTGTGTTTGTGTAGATGTTTCTTTAGTTTCCATCTCAGCTTATATGTTTTTTTCATTGGTGTTGCATGAATTGTGTACCCCGTGTGATTGACGATTCTCATCTTTCATCTCCCCTTATCAACACGCATTGTGGACACTTTTTAATTCAAAGTTCTTCATGGTCTGTGTATAAATATTTTATGTTTAGTTGATATGTGTATGTTATATGTGTACGTGTCCGTAGTTGTACGTTTCTAGATGTGAAGAAATTTGACATATTTCTTTGCCATGTTTGTGTAAGGCATATTGTAGAACACTTTCTACTTACTCCCGTTTTGATTCCAAGCTTCTCCTTACGGAAGTCTTGAAGATTCAAGGTCTCTACCTTTGTTATTTCTTGAGGTCATAATTTATGAATATTAAATAGATATGTGAAGAATATAAGGAAACATCCAAACATGTTAGTATTTTTTTTAGAGGATCATGAGATTGATAGGATTGATTCCTTGAAATATGTTTGGGTGGAAAATACGTTCAATTAAATGAATGTGATAGAAATCTAAAATATAAATAGTTATGTTTGTTTCCAAACATTTATAGTCGGTTTGTAACTGTTTTTTTTATATACGCAAGTTCAATAATATCTACAACATAAAGAGATTTGATATATGGGATTAAAAAAACGTATGCAGGATTCATTTTGATTCAAATCATCTCCTTTCTTAATATCATTATTAGTTTATTACTAAAACCATTTGATTACAAAGCCTTGGTTCATCTCTCTGGTTTTCACAACACATTTCCACAGGTTCAAGCCGTTTGGATGTTTAAGTTCCTTTTAAAGTTTTTGCACCTTAGCCACTTCAGCCTACAAATGTGAAGCATGAGAAGTCATTATTACAGATCAAACACAACAAAAACTCCTTTAGAATCAAAAAACTTTGGATGCATTAGCACCATTTCTTGTGTGTATATCGTCCAACTCTTTTCTCATTTATTTTCATCTTAGCCCTATACTCTTGAAATATGAGAAGACATTACAGGTCAACCATGATAACTATATGTTTTAAGCTCAAACAAACTCAGATGCATAACACCATTTTTTACTTACCTTTCTGAAAGACTTGACTTTAGCCAACGATTATAACATGAAAAGGAATAATCAGATGGAGAGACAGACAAAAGAAACAAACTATAACTATATTCTTTAAAAGGAAAACCAATTCTTGATAACTGGTTGGGCTGCTTTACTTAACTCATTTGGATAAATGATCAAAGCATTAACTGAAGGAAAGACAATACACACACATATCAATCATAAAACAGCTGAAAAACAACTGATCCAATCATAAAACAAACCAAATTATCCAAAGATTTTATACAACCACATAGGCGAGCAGAATCTACGACCAATTTTTTGCTGATCCCTTAATCTATCCACAATACCCCTTTCTAAGAGAAGCCTGTTAATTTCTAAGTTCACGGTACCAAGCAAAAAAAAAAAAGATGAATACAGGAACAAAAGAAGCATGATTATTATTCAAAAAAAAAAAGCTAATCAAACGTAAAGTTTATACCTTGTATGAGAACCTCCTCCCATCATACGTTGTTCCTCAAACCCTCAAAAATAACATAACAACTTCCGTTATTTTCTCTGGTGTAAAGGCTTGCCTTGCCTGCAAGAACCAAATCAAATTCAACTTCACATATATGAATGATATAACACTATTGCAGACAAATGGTGAAATAAGGAAGCCAAAACATCAAATAAGAGTTCCATGACACCTTTGATATGAGCACCAAGAGGACCTTTTCTTATGCTGTTGATATACTGAAGCCGCTCGGTGTCATGGAGAGGTTTACAGGAGGTTCTGCCGCCTGTTAGATAAACCAACTCCGACCACCACCACCGGAAAGTAATGTCCTCCCTCCTCTGGTTCCAAGTGATCTCCTTCGGCCACCATTAATGGCTGAAGCTCCGGCTATGGATATTTTTTTCAGATCTTCAACGGCGGCATAACTCTTATGCGTATTACCCATCATCCCTCTGTTTTTCTTCTCTCCCCCTCTTGCTGATAAGCTTCCTCTTAAATAAGAAGCCGACCTGGTAAAAACAGAGGAGGTTTTGCTCTTATACGGTGGAGGAAATACAATAAACTTAAGTGTGAGGATGATGTTCATGGCCTCCCAGACCTAGAGCAACCACAATTAAACAGGGGCGGAGGAGCGTTCGGTCAGCAAATCGGAGAGGAAGATTGAGAAGATGGTTTTTCATAATAACAAAGTTGACTAAACAGCATGGGCTCGACGAAGAAACAAACGGCCCAACAAAACAAAAGCCCGTATCAAGTACAATTTAAATGATACAGTACGTTTTAAATGGAGGACACGTGTCATCGTTTCCTTACACTAATTTCTTACGTGGCAAGAGGAGAAGAGTGTTAAGTTCTTTTTTATAGTAATAGATTTCATTCACAGTGTGTTGATTACAGTGACAAACTGTAAACTTGCGGTTGAATGGTCATATCAAGGAGTTGAACACTAACATTGTATAATCCCATATATATTATTTAAGGATATTTTAAAAAGTTATAAACTTAATTTTGTATTAATTACAAAATAGACTTGCTTTAGGTGTCATTCACTAACTTCCTCTTAATGCTGACATGGCATGCTTAGAAAGACTTTGGACTAACTTAGTCTAATATTTATTTCCATAGAACATTTTATTAACATTACTTTAAAATGGTAACGTTTTTATACATATCCCCTAATATAAAGAGGATTATATATTATATCAGTATCAAAATTAGTGTAACGTACATTAAGATTATGGTATCATACTCGACATATATTCCAAAAACCAGTCTGTTCTTTTTTGCCCTTTCTACTGTTATTAAAAGGTTCTTAACCATTACAACAGCACTTGAGACTCTATTAGCTACTAAAGCTAATCCGAGTATAAATCACCTACAACGAATAGAAAATATATGTATCAATTAACACATCATTTAATAAGAACTTTAGCAGGCAAAATAAAAATATTGTGGAGAACAAATAAAGCAACATTTTACAAACCGAGCAGTAACAAGAACTGTACTTCTCATAAAGCATAAATTAATTAGTAATAATTTCTTCATCATAACAAACAAAGCAACATTGCACTGTGTATGATTGTTAGTAGGTCCACAACAAGTCAAATGTTCGTTATAGTAGGTCCACGACTAAGGTTGATGAGGTAATACGAGTTATCAATTGAGTAATTATTTGAGTAATAGTAATTCTCTGTGGCTGCAGACAACTGTATGGTTACCAAGTCTATTATACTGTAAAGTGTGTATGATACTATCAAGTGTGAAAACATGGTGTTTATATTGAAAGAGACACAAACTATTCTTCTAATCTATATTTCGAAAACATTAACTATCAAGTACGTTTATGATACTATCAAGTGTGAAAACCTGATGTACCACCAGTCCATCACTTACAAAGGACTGTCTACATTTTTGGTTGGTTAATAGTCTATTTTGTATTTAGTTTCAATCAAACCAAATGAGAATCAACTATTTACTGCCGGTTAGAAAATAATAAAAATTATCCAATTTTACCAAAACAATTGTTACATACAGTTTAAGAATCATGCTCATATGTTAAGTGTAATCATCGTGTATCTATCCCTGGATTTTTAAATAAATAAGAAACTTACTCTCTAAGTTTATTGATTTTCTCAGATATTTTAGTGTGATACACATTTTGGAAAAATGACTATATGGTAAGTTAAACTTAAGACAATATATTACTTTATTACCAAGTATATGATTTATTCCATATAAATGAAGTTGTCAAATATATTTGTGGTAGTTATTGAAAATTTACATAAATATGTCACGCTAAAATATACGGTTTCTGTATGTCATTATTGTCTTTAATTGGGGTAAAATATAATTTCTTTGTTAGAACGAAACAGACGATTGGAGACTGAAAAGCATTTTCTTTGCCTAGTTTTACAATCACTGCAGGCAAGCAATATAATACCATGGACAGCCACGTTCAACATCATTGTCTAGGAAAACACGTGAGGTTGACATTGAGCTGAGAGCAAGGTTCCTTTTTGTTGTTGTAGGTTTAGACATTAAAAATAAACGTCAGCAACACTGATAAACATAAGGCTACATAAACACAAAGTCAAGATGAACACACATTAGTTGAAGAGTAAAATAAATCTACATTACAATTCAACTTGAACTTGATAAGATATAAATAGTCAAAGTCAACTATATCTATATGATGTACAAAACATATCAAACAACTTCAAGAGCATACTATTTGGACTTAAGTATTGATTTCTAGTTAGAGATCAGAAAGACAACCAAAATATCCAAATTGGAGTTTTAAAGGTAAAGTAGTTTGACTGAGAAAAATCTTCAAGTTAAATGTTTAAAGTTTGAATTACTGAACTTTTCAAAAAATCTCGGATGATCAAATAAGTGCCTTAATTAGTAGAAACCTATGCCAAAAATCACAGTAAAATCTCATGTTACAATTAGGAATCAGTTGGTTGTAAGTTGTAACTAAAGGCGATGAAAGTACTGACACAGGCTGTAAGAAGAGAATTCTGTTGCAGCCAGGTCCCAGAGATAATCAATGATTAAATGCTTTAAGGTGTTCAGACGGTGGAGGTTCACGGTGGCTTGAATGAGGGTTGCTTGCAGACTATCCTTGTAGATCTCGTTGTAGTTGTGCTCTTCATCGCTGGTTGATGGGGTATTTATACTCGTTGCTTCACTTGGTTACTCTGGAATTCGACCAGGTAGATTGAATACTGCATAGTGGAGTAGTGGGTTAAGCACGTTAAAGCGAGGATTAAAGTAGATCTTAATGAAAGATGAAGACGTTACGGTGACCTAGTCGGTGCTTGAGTTTCAGAGAATTTACGGCTGCCATGAGAATATTGAAGGCGAGAAGAAAATGAACCCTAAGTTGTTTGGGCTTGCAGTTTCGGCTTAAAGCTAAGAACCAATCGTCTGGGTTTACAATTTCGGCTTAAAGCCCACACGAAATTAAGAACCAATCAAATAAATTTAAGAGACCACAAAACGCGAAGAAACAACAATTTAGGCGGTTTTTTGGATGCCACGTGTCTGAAAATGCCCACCCCTCCCTGCTGATGTGACTTCATAAGAAGAGAGTAAATCTAACTTTATATATATAGATATAGATATATGTAAAGTTTATATTTATGTACAACATATATGTATATACATTATTACATAGTATCTGTAATATTTTAGTGGAGTACGTATCCATTATTATATCTAATCATGGAATATATATTGGATTATATTTATTGAAAATATATCTGAAACATATTATTGGAGAAAAGAAAACATTTTTACAGAGAAAATGAAAATATATTTAAAAGCACTTGCGATAGAGCTGTGGAAAATTTGCTTTCTAAAGCTTTGAATTGAAATTGAAAGCTTGTTACGACTGTGAATTCCAAAAATTTAATCAAAGCTTGATTGATTTACTTTCAGTACTCTAGAGAGAAATAAGGCTGTGTACAGCACCCACAGCTGTGACCAATCATCCCCATTGACTCTCGAATTCGAGATAGGAAGGGTGGAATTAGGTCAAAATTTTCAGTGTTGAGTGACAAACCTTAACCCCTTATTTTAAGAATATTCCCTAAAAAATAAGGATACTTGTTGGAGATGCTCTTATAAATATGAAATTAACCTCTTAAATATTGTTTAATATACATATAAATTAGCAATACACTCTCACAATTTTTATTATATTTTTAGTTATTTAATATATAAAAGTGACTCAAGCTCAATTTCTAAGCTATGCATGTGGATACAAATATCCTAACCATTAAAATCATTATAATAATCCAATCCAGCAAGATGCAAAAGTTTGAACTAAATCTGCAAATTGACAATTCGTTATGCAGATTCTCTCCACATACCCCTTCAAACCCTCAATTATCTCTTCCTTCTGATTCATAAAAAAATCCACCACTTTTTGTTTTCAATTAGGTAGTATATAATTTTTTTTAATCTCTCTAATCATTTTCGAACAATATCTGATCTCAGACACTAAGGAACATAGGAAGAGGAAATATTGGTTCCGGACACATTTGTAATTGAATGTAAAGCCCAACCATCAATATAAGCTTGGTGGGCATGTTGGTATCTTTGGATCAGCCAAAGATATTGGATGTTGGAAGAAAAAAATACCTTCTCCCCAGTTTCTGATCCCGTGTCATAGAAATGCAGTCATTCCCAGAATATTTTTCTTCAACTGGGTCTCCGACGTTGATGATGGTGTTAAATAGCTGCCGAGAGAGGAAGGTCCACAACCTTTGAAGAGGAAGGTTGGATAGAGCTCAAGTTTTGTGATTTTTAGGCTGTTGATATCCATCATTCTTTCTCACAATCATCTACACGTAGGTCTGGAACTCCTCTCAGTACATTTATTGAATAACCTTGATTGATCACTCTGTTTTCACTTGTTGTTACCGCAGTTTGAATCTCTATGGAAAAAGTAGAAGAGATATTATTTTGGAATATAAAATCTTATCTAAGAACTTTATTTATGGGCTGGAGAAAGAAGAGAGATTCAGAAGACGAATGAAGAGATATATTGGGAGATGGTTTTCTGACGAGAATAAGAATCCATGTACATTTAGTACGATATATATTGGAATGCGAAACTAAATTTGAAACCAATTCTTCAAAAATCCATAGAAGAAGATCATTATCCTTGTAGACTGTGGGAACCAAAATTTGCAATATCAAATTTGTTAGCGGAGAAAAATAGATATTCTTGTTTTTTCTTGAGGATCTGGATTGTCTGCGAGGACCAACGGCAAGTGATGAAATAAATGCGGGAAATAGAGAAAAACAATAAAGCAAATTAAGAAAAGGTAGATCTTTATTTCAAATTCGCGTAAGAGTGTAGCGATTGTTACAACATATTGTAAAAGCATCGTCCGCAAGATCTGTCAGCGAGGTATTCTTGTTCTAGTCACCTAAAGCCTTAAACTTAGTTGAGTCGCAGCTCGATAACAAAAGACAAAAAGAGATACAAAAAGGTTTTGTTGATTTCAGACTGAACCTTGTGAAAGGCTACCTACATACCACTTTCACGGATCAAGCTGAACGTACTTCAATAAAAAAGAGTGGAACATGAAACCGAACATCATGTGCTAGTTCGACTATTAATCAAGTGAAAGTCATAGAAACCAAGCATGTCGAGAATAGTGCCTAAGGTTTCTATGTGCCTAAAATTCGTCCTCCTTATCTCTTTCTTGGAAACTTCACATTTATAAACGTACAAATAGTGCCTAAGGTTTCTTACCAGATTCTTGATGTTTTGTTATTGTCAAAAATCATATGTTTGTTCATCTACATTAATAAACGTACAAATATTGACATAATTTTTTAAGGAAAAGGGTAACATTTTATTTTATTTTGGTGTGTACATGTCAAGAAAATAGCTTACAACAACTTATATTTTTGCATTTAGTTAACATATAATAATTTTAATATTACTAAACTACAATGAAGTTATATAAATTTCAGGTTTCTTAAAATGTTTTTAAAATATGAGATGTACGTTACCTACTTATGTCTGTTATACAAAATTATATATTTTTAATCAATTAATATTTAGCTATCTCTTTATTTGTATTTATAGATGTATAGATTGTGATTAAAATATATGTACACTGTCTGAGTGACACATCCTTTTTGATCACCAAATTCTTATATAAATATTAAAGATGCATAGGTCTTAGACGATTACCACTGGAGATACACTGGACGGTAAGACGATATATTAAAAACACTAAAGCATGATAAAAGATATGAGTGGCAAAGGAGAGAAGAGACCCGCAGATAATCTTCATTTGAGATCCTAAAGATCGTGCTCGAAAGAACACAAT
>MU107124.1:58782-69344 GCA_012274485.2 Sinapis alba | reverse complement strand
CCAATTCTTCACATATCTTCCTTAACCAAATAGCTTCTTTAGCAGCTGCGGTAAGGGCCATGTATTCTGCCTCAGTTGTAGAAAGAGCTACAACATCTTGTAATGTAGACTTCCAACTAACAGTGTTTCCCCAAACTTTAAACGCATATCCAGTAACTGATCTCCTTCGGTCGAGGTCAGTTGAATAATCTGAGTCACAGAATCCCTCGATTTTAAATTCACCATCCTTAGTAAAAGTAAGACTTCTTTCTGTAGCACCTTTTAGGTATCGTAGAACCCATTTTACTGCTTGCCAGTGCTCCCTTCCTGGTTCTGACATGAATCGACTTATGAGTCCAACTGCGAATCCCAAATCAGGTCTAGATCCTACCATTGCGTACATAAGGCTTCCAACCGCACTAGCATAGGGTATATTTTCCATGTAGTTTGCTTCTTCTTCCTTTTGATCTTTAGTGAGACTTCTTAGTCTGAACTGTGTTGATGTTGGAGTAATTACTGCTTTAGAGTCCGTCATTCCAAACGTATTAAGGACCTTCTTTAGGTAGTTTCCTTGTGATAGTATTAGGATCCCTTTAGTTCTGTCTCGTTTGATATCCATTCCTAATATCCTTGAAGCTTTCCCAAGGTCTTTCATCTCAAACTCTTTGTTCAAACTATCTTTCACATCTCCAATTACTTGTTTATTTCCTGAAGCTATTAGCATATCGTCCACATATAGAAGTAGATAGACAGCTTGATCGGTGTTGACGTTTCTCATATATACGCATGGGTCTTCTTTGCTTCTTTTAAATCGTTGGTTTTTCATGAAATAGTCAAATCTTTGGTTCCATTGCCTTGGTGACTGCTTTAATCCGTATAGGGACTTCCTTAGTAGACATACTTTATTTTCTTCCCCTTTCTTTATGAAACCTTCAGGTTGATTCATAAGTATTCTTTCTTCTAACTCTCCATGCAGAAATGCTGTTTTAAAGTCCATTTGCTCTAGTTCATAGTCTCTGTTTACTACAATTGATAGCATTATTCTGATCGACACATGTTTTACAACCGGCGAAAATATTTCATTGTAGTCGATCCCTTCCTGTTGGGAAAACCCCTGTGCAACTAATCTCCCTTTATATCTTGGGTCCTCAACATTAGGTATTCCTGGTTTTAATTTGAAGATCCATTTGCAGCCTATAACTTTAGCATCCTTAGGTTTCTCGATAAGCTTCCAGGTATTAGCTCTTTCCAGGGAGTCCATTTCTTCTCTAGCAGCATTTTTCCAGAGCTTGTTCTTCTTGCTTATCATGGCCTCTTTGAAAGACTTTGGCTCGTCAATCTCAATTTCTTCAGAGACAGCTAAGGCGTAGGCTGCGAAATCAGTATCTTCAAACCTTGAAGGCGACTTAATTCTTCTTCGAACTCTGTCACGTGCCAGCATATATCAATCGATTTCAGATTCTTCTGTGTTCTTTAACTCTTCTTCTGAGCTAGTTTCCTCTGTGTTGTCTGGTTCTTCTGGTTCAGATTCTCCACCTTGAACCTGAGGATCTTCGTCTTTGCTTATAGGTAGGGTAGGACCTTCTATTAGATTTTCTTTAAATGTGACTTTCTTCTGTTTGTTTCCTTGGTCTGGTTTTTCTGACCCTGCATCTTTAGGGCGAGTTAACGTGTGCTTATACATCTCCTCTTCGTTAAACACCACGTTCCTACTAGTAACACATTTTTCTTCTTCAGGAAGCCATACCCGATATCCTTTTACTCCGAAAGGATATCCCATGAAAACACCTTTTATAGCTCTAGGACTAGTCTTTTCTTGAATCTTATGAACATAGGCAGAGCATCCAAAACTTCTTAAGTGTTGTAAGTCCGGTTTTGAACCTGTCCAGACTTCCTCTGGTAATTTGTAATCAATGGCAGAACTTGGTGATCGATTTATTAAATAAACCGCCGCTGATGCAGCTTCTGCCCAGAAATCTTCTCCTAATCCTGTTTCTGATAGCATACATCTCACCTTCTCCATTATTGTTTTGTTCATTCTCTCTGACACACCATTTTGCTGTGGTGTGTACGGACAAGTCTTGTGCCGTTTAATACCTGAGTCTTTGCATAGCTTGTCAAACTGTTGATTGCAAAATTCTAATCCATTATCTGTCCTGAGGCATTTTATTTTCTTCATTGTTTGATTTTCTACTGCTTCCTTCCATTCTTTGAATTTACTGAAAGCTTCATCTTTAGATTTTAAGAAGTAGATCCAAACCTTGCGTGAGTGGTCGTCTATAAAGCTGATAAAGTACTTGCTTCCTCCTAGACTCTCTGGACTTGTAGGTGCTCCCCATAAATCAGAATGTATATATTCTAGTACTGTCGTGGAAGTATGCTTTGCAGTAGGGAAGCTTTGTTTGTGAGACTTACCTAGAACACATGTCTCACAAAATTCTAGTTTATCCACTTCTTTGTTTGGGATGTATCCATTGTTTACGAGTATATTGAGACCTTTTAAGCTCATATGACCTAATCGAGAGTGCCATATTTTTGTCTTATCAAGCTCTGCACGTGATATGTTTACTTCCCCTTTTGGGACTATTCCTTGTAAGTAGTATAGGCCTTCATGATACTTTCCAGACAGAATTTCCTTTCCTTCTTTGTAGAACCGGATCATAAAATCTTTGCCTTCATATTCACATCCCGCACGTTCAAGCATTCCGTAGGATATAAGGTTCCGGCTCATCTTAGGCATATACCTAACGTTAGTAAGTATTACTTCTGATCCATTTGGCCTCACAATCTTGATTTTCCCAATCCCTTTAACCTTGAAGTGTGTATTATTAGCCATTAGGACCTTTCCTCCTTCAAATTCTTCTAGGTCGAATAAAGCTTCTCGGTTGGGTGTAATATGAAAAGAACAGCCTGAATCCATAACCCATTGATCGCTGGTGTCGTTTGTACTGACCGTTAGTACAAGTGGTTGTTTAGATTCTTCTGCTATGTTAGCTGCTCTATGTGGTTTTCTTTCAGGGCATTCCCTTTTCCAATGTCCCTCCTTACCACATACGAAACACCCTTTGTTGTTTTTGTCGTATCTAGGTCTTGATTTAGATCGACCGTGTCTGCTTTTTGATCTCCCCTTCCAGTTTCTGTTTCCTCCTTTGTTGTATGATCTTCCTCTTTCTTCTACGTATAAACCTTCATCTTGTGATCTTGGAAGCTTTCCGCTTTCGAGTAGCTCCCGTTCTTTGGATCTGGCGGCCCCGGTTACTTCATTGATCTTTAGAGTATCTCTTCCATATTTAAGGGTTTCCTTCAGCTGATCGTACATTCGGGGCATTGAGTTTAGTAGTAGAATAGCTTGAACCTCTTCTGAAACATCCACATTCAGATTATTAAGGACAGCTACTAGCTTTAGGAAATCATCAACGTTAGCATCTATTCCTTTGGATTCGTTCATCTTAAAAGTGTAAAACTTGTGTTGCAAGTAAATACGATTTGGAAGGGAGGTTTCTGTGTAAAGCGTATTTAGGGCAGTCCACATAGCTGCAGCAGTGTCGCAGTGACTTATCTTGCGTAGAACTTGATTTCCCACGTTTACGACAATAAGATCTTTAGCCTTTTCTGATTTCCCGAGTTTAACAGGATCAATCTTTGATTCCGCAGATCCCTCTCCTGTGTCTTTAGTCCCAGCTTCTTCCTTTGGAGATTCCATTAATAGAGTGTTATCAGTAAGTATGTCCTTTAGTCCTAAGACTCCAAAGTGTGCCATCATACGTACTTTCCATAGTGAAAAATCTCCGGTCCCGTCAAACCTATCCACATATATTCTTGTTGTAATCATCTCTTTAAGCACCTGCAATCCAGCCTGGATTGCTCTGATACCACTTGTTAAGATATGAACTTAACTTAGATGCTTATGTAACTTTCAACAAGCCTTTAATAACAAACTACTTGATATTAATAATCTCCAATGCTTAACACAATATAGATTTAAAGATGCCTTAATCTATCTAACCTTGTGTTCTAATGGTTTTGTCTTAATTACTAAGCTGTAGCTATGTCTCTATATATATAACATAGATTATCCTGATACAAGTAGGCTTAGGTCTATGCTAAACCGTCATTAACACTCTAATTAAACACTTATGCAGGTATGGGCTCCAGGAGAGGAATTGGGCCGCATGGAACACAAGAAGTTTGGCCCATTAGATCACACCCCACTGATTAATGATTCTAAATTAAGCTTCTTACAAAGTTATTCATTCTGGTTTGATTAGAAACTTAAAGAACTTGCCATATGTCCAAATAGGCTAAACATGGATATCCTGATTAGAAAGTGGAATAACTTCTTCAACATAACTCCTATAAGATTTATTCAACTTTATGAAAGACTCCCCACTGATTAAAAGTTCTAAATCAAGCTTCTTACATAGTGATTCATTCTGGTTTGATTAGAAGCTTGAAGATTGTGCCATACGTCCAAACACGCTAAACATGGATATCCTGAGTAGAAGGTTGAATAACTTGTTCAACATAACTCCTATGAGATTTATTCAACTTCATGAAAGACTCACCACTGATTAATAGTTCTAAATCAAGCTTCTTACATAGTGATTCATCCTGGTTTGATTACAAGCTTGAAAAACTTGTCATATGTCCAAACAGGCTAAACATGGATATCCTAATTAGAAAGTGGAATAACTTCTTGAACATAACTCCTATGAGATCAATTCAACTTCATGAAAGACTCCCCACTGATTAATGGTTCTAAATCAAGCTTGGTACATAGTGATTCATCCTGGTTGGATTAGAAGCTTGAAGAACTTGCCATATGTCCAAACATGCTAAACATGGATATCCTGATTAGAAAGTGGAATAACTTCTTCAACATAACTCCTATAAGATTTATTCAACTTCATGAAAGACTCCCCACTGATTAATAGTTCTAAATCAAGCTTCTTACATAGTGATTCATCCTGGTTTGATTAGAAGCTTGAAGAACTTGCCATATGTCCAAACAAGCTAAACATGGATATCCTAAATAGAAAGTGGAATAACTTCTTCAACATAACTCTTATGAGATTAATTCAACTTCATGAAAGACTCCCCACTGATTAATGGTTCTAAATCAAGCTTGGTACATAGTGATTCATCCTGGTTGGATTAGAAGCTTGAAGATCTTGCCATACGTCTAAACACGCTAAACATGGATATCCTGAGTAGAAGGTTGAATAACTTCTTCAACATAACTCCTATAAGATTCATTCAACTTCATGAAAGACTCCTCACTGATTAATAGTTCTACATCAAGCTTCTTACATAGTGATTGATCCTGGTTTGATTAGAATCTTGAAGAACTTGCCATATGTCCAAACAAGCTAAACATGAATATCCTAATAACAAAAAGTGGAATAACTTCTTCAACATAACTCTTATGAGATTAATTCAACTTCATGAAAGACTCCCCACTGATTAACAGTTCCAAATCAAGCTTCTTACATAGTGATTCATCCTGGTTTGATTAGGAGCTTGAAGAACTTGCCATATGTCCAAACAAGCTAAACATGATATCCTTATTAGAAAATGGAATAACTTCTTCAACATAACTCCTACGAGATTTATTCAACTTCATGAAAGACTCCTCACTGATTAATGGTTCTAATGGTTCTAAATCAAGCTTGGTACATAGTGATTCATCCTGGTTGGATTAGAAGCTTGAATAACTTACCATATGTCCAAACATGCTAAACATGGATATCCTGATTAGAAAGTGGAATAACTTCTTCAACATAACTCTGATAAGATTTATTCAACTTCAAGCAAGACTCCCCACTGATTAATAGTTCTAAATCAAGCTTCTTACATAGTGATTCATCCTGGTTTGATTAGAAGCTTGAAGAACTTGCCAAATGTCCAAACAGGCTAAACATGAATATCCTAATTAGAAAGTGGAATAACTTCTTCAACATAACTCCTATGAGATTAATTCAACTTCATGAAAGACTCCCCACTGATTAATGGTTATAAATCAAGCTTGGTACATAGTGATTCATCCTGGTTTGACTAGAAGCTTGAAGAACTTGCCATATGTCCAAACAGGCTAAACATGGATATCATGATTAGAATGTGGAATAACTTCTTAAACATAACTCCTATGAGATTAATTCAACTTCATGAAAGACTCCCAACTGATTAATGGTTCTAAATCAAGCTTCGTACATAGTGATTCATCCTGGTTGGATTAGAAGCTTGAAGAACTTGCCAAATGTCCAAAAATGCTAAACATGGATATCCTGATTAGAAAGTGGAATAACTTCTTCAACATAACTCCTATGAGATTAATTAAACTTCATGAAAGACTCCCCACTGATTAATGGTTCTAAATCAAGCTTGGTACATAGTGATTCATCCTGGTTTGATTAGAAGCTTGAAGAACTTGCCATATATCCAAACAAGCTAAACATGAATATCCTAATTATAAAGTGGAATAACTTCTTGTACATAACTCCTATGAGATTAATTCAACTTCATGAAAGACTCCCCACTGATTAATGGTTCTAAATCAAGCTTGGTACATAGTGATTCATCCTGGCTTGACTAGAAGCTTGAAGAACTTTCCATATGTCCAAACAGGCTAAACATGGATATCCTGATTAGAATGTGGAATAACTTCTTCAACATAACTCCTATGGGATTTATTCAAATTTATCTGGACTCTCCACAGATTATTGGTTCCAAATCAAGCTTCTTACATAGTGATTTATCTTGGTTTGATTAGAAGCTTGAAGAACTTGCCATATGTCCAAACAAGCTAAACTTGAATATCTTAATTAGAAAATGGAATAACTTCTTCAACATAATTCCTATGAGATTAATTCAACTTCATGAAAAACTCCCCACTGATTAATGGTTCTAAATCAAGCTTGGTACATATTGATTCATCCTGGTTTTATTAGAAGCTTGAAGAACTTGCCATATGTCCATACAGGCTAAACATGGACATCCTAATTACAAAGTGGAATAACTTCTTCAGCATAACTCCTATAAGAGTTTTTCAACTTCATGAAAGACTCCCCACTGATTAATAGTTCTAAATCAAGCTTCTTACATAGTGATTCATCTTTGTTTGATTAGAGGCTTGAAGAACTTGCCATATGTCCAAATAGGCTAAACATGGATATCCTGATTAGAAAGTGGAATAACTTCTTCAACATAACACCTATGAAATTTATTCAACTTCATGAAAGACTCCCCACTGATTAATGGTTCTAAATTAAGCTTCTTACATAGTGATTCATTCTGGTTTGATTAGAAGCTTGAAGAACTTGTCATATGTCCAAACAGACAAAACATGGATAACTTGAGTAGAAAGTTGAATAACTTCTTCAACATAACTCCTATGGGATTTATTCAACTTCATGGAGACTCTCCACTGATTAACGGTTTTAATCAAGTTTCTTACATAGTGATTCATCCTGGTTTGATTTGAAACTTGAAGAACTTGCCATATGTCCAAACAGACCAAACATGGGTATCCTTATTAGAAAGTGGAATAACTTCTTCAACATAACTCCTATGAGATTTATTCAACTTGATCAAAGACTCCCACTATTAATTATTCTAAATTAAGCTTCTAACATAGTCATTCACCCTGGTTTGATTAGAAGCTTGAAGAACATGCCATATGTCCAAACAGGCTAAACATGAATATCCTAATTAGAAAGTGGAATAACTTCTTCAACATAACTCCTATGAGATTAATTCAACTTCATGAAAGACTCCCCACTGATTAATGGTTCCAAATCAAGCTTCTTACATAGTGATTCATCTTGGTTTGATTAGAGGCTTGAAGAACTTCCCATATGTCCAAATAGGCTAAACATGGATATACTGATTAGAAAGTCGAATAACTTCTTTAACATAACTCCTATGAAATTTATTCAACTTCATGAAAGACTCCACACTGGTTAATGGTTCTAAATTAAGCTTCTTACATAGTGATTCATTCTGGTTTGATTAGAAGCTTGAAGAACTTGTCATATGTCCAAACAAGCTAAATATGGATATCTTGATTAGAAAGTGTAATAACTTCTTCAGCATAACTACTATGAGATTTATTCACCTTCATGAAAGACTCCCCACTGATTATTGGTTTTAAATTAAGCTTCTTACATAGTGATTCATTCTGGTTTGATTAGAAGCTTGAAGAACTTGTCATATGTCCAAACATGCGAAACATGGATATCCTGATTAGAAAGTGGAATAACTTTTTCAACATAACTCCTATGAGATTTATTCAACCTCATGAAAGACTCCCACTATTAATGGTTCTAAATTAAGCTTCTTACATAGTGATTCATTCTGGTTTGATTAGAAGTTTGAAGAACTTGCCATATGTCCAAACAGGCTAAACATGGATATCCTGAGTAGATAGTTGAATAACTTCTTCAACATCACTCCTATGGGATTTATTCGACTTCATGGAGAATCTCCACTGATTAACGGTTCCAAATCAAGCTTCTTACATAGTGATTCATTCTGGTTTGATAAGAAGCTTGAAGAACTTGCCATATGTCCAAACAGGCTAAACATGGATATCATGATTAGAAAGTGGAATAACTTCTTCAACATAACTCCTATGAGATTTATTCAACATCATGAAAGACTCCCCACTGATTAATGGTTCTAAATCAAGCTTGGTACGTATTGATTCATCCTGGTTTGATTAGAAGCTTGAAGAACTTGCCATATGTCCAATTAGGCTAAACATGGATATCATGATTAGAAAGTGGAATAACTTCTTCAACATAACTCCTATGAGATTTATTCACCTTCTTAAAAGACTCCCCACTGATTAATGGTTCTAAATTAAGCTTCTTACATAGTGATTCATTCTGGTTTGATTAGAAGCTTGAAGAACGTGTCATATGTCCAAACACGCTAAACATGGATATCCTTAGTAGAAAGTTGAATAACTTCTTCAGGATAACTCCTATGAGATTTATTCATCATCATGAAAGACTCCACACTGATTAGTCGTTCCACATCAAGCTTCTTACATAGTAATTCATCCTGGTTTGATTAGAAGCTTGAAGAACTTGCCATATGTCCAAACAGGCTAAACATGTACATCCTGATTAGAAAGTGGAATAACTTTTTCAACATAACTCCTATGAGATTTATTCAACTTCATGAAAGACTCCCACTATTAATGGTTCTAAATTAAGTTTCCTACATAGTGATTCATTCTGGTTTGATTAGAATCTTGAAGAACTTGACATATGTCCAAACAAGCTAAACATGAATATCCTGAATAGAAAGTGGAATAACTTCTTCAACATAACTCCTATGAGATTTATTCAACTTCTTGAAAGACTCCCCACTTATTTATGGTTCTAAATTAAGCGTCCTATATAGATATTCATTCTGTTTTGATTAGAAGCTTGAAGAACTTGCCATATGTCCAAACAGGCTAAACATGGATATCCTGATTAGAAAGTGGAATAATTTCTTCAACATGTCTCTTATGATATTTATTCAACTTCATGAAGGACTCCCCACTGATTAATGGTTCCAAATCAAGCTTCGTACATAGTGATTCATCCTGGTTTCATTAGAAGCTTGAAGAACTTGCCATATGTCCAAACATGCCAAACATGGATATCCTGATTAGAAAGTGGAATAACTTTTTCAACATAACTCCTATGAAATTTATTCAACCTCATGAAAGACTCCCACTATTAATGGATCTAAATTAAGCTTCTTACATAGTGATTCATTCTGGTTTGATTAGAAGTTTGAAGAACTTGCCATATGTCCAAACAGGCTAAACATGGATATCTTGAGTAGATAGTTGAATAACTTCTTCAACATCACTCCTATGGGATTTATTCAACTTCATGGAGACTCTCCACTGATTAACGGTTCCAAATCAAGATTCTTACATAGTGATTCATCCTGGTTTGATTAGAAGCTTGAAGAACTTGCCATATGTCCAAACAAGCCACACATGGATATCCTGATTAGAAAGTGGAATAACTTCTTCAACATAACTCCTATGAGATTTATTCAACTTCTTGAATGAATCCCCACTGATTAATGGTTCTAAATTAAGCTTCTTACATAGTGATTCATTCTGGTTTGATTAGAAGCTTGAAGAACGTGCCATATGTCCAAACACGCTAAACATGGATATCCTTAGTAGAAAGTTGAATAACTTCTCCAGCATAACTCCTATGAGATTTATTCAACATCATGAAAGACTCCCCACTGATTAATGGTTCCAAATCAAGCTTCTTACATAGTGATTCATCCTGGTTTGATTAAAAGCTTGTAAAACTTGTTATATGTCCAAACAGACAAAACATGGATATCATGATTAGAAAGTGAAATATGTTCTTCAACATAAATCCTATGGGATATATTCAACTTCATGGAGACTCTCCACTTATTTATGGTTCCAAATCAAGCTTATTACACAGTGATTCATCATGGTTTGATTAGAAGCTTGAAGAACTTGCCATATGTCCAAACAGGCTAAGCATGGACATCCTGATTACAAAGTGGAATAACTTCTTCAACATTACTCCTAT
>MU107124.1:36896-46927 GCA_012274485.2 Sinapis alba | reverse complement strand
TGGTTTGATTAGAAGCTTGAAGAACTTGCCATATGTCTAAACATGCCAAACATGGATATCCTGATTAGAAAGGGGAATAACTTCTTCAATATAACTCCTATGGGATTTATTCAACCTAATGAAAGACTCTCCACTGATTAACTGTTCCAAATCAAGCTTCTTACATAGTGATTCATCATGGTTTCATTAGAAGCTTGAAGAACTTGCCATATGTCCAAACATGCCAAACATGGATATCCTGATTATAAAGTGGAATAACTTCTTCAACATAACTCCTATGAGATTTATTCAACTTCATGAAAGACTCCCTATTAATGGTTCTAAACTAAGCGTCTTACATAGTGATTCATTTTTGGTTTGATTAGAAGCTTGAAGAACTTGCCATATGTCCCAACAGGCTAAACATGGATATCCTGATTAGAAAGTGGAATAACTTCTTCAACATAACTCCTATGAGATTTATTCAACATCATGAAAGACTCCCCACTGATTAATGGTTCCAAATCAAGCTTCTTACATAGTGATTCTTCCTGGTTTGATTAGAAGCTTGAAAATCTTGCTATATGTCCAAACAGACTAAACATGGATATCTTGATTAGAAAGTGGAATATGTTCTTCAACATAAATCCTATGGGATATATTCAACTTCATGGAGACTCTCCACTTATTTATGGTTCCAAATCAAGCTTATTACACATTGATTCATCCTGGTTTGATTAGAAGCTTGAAGAACTTGCCATATGTCCAAACAGGCTAAACATGGACATCTTGATTACAAAGTGGAATAACTAATTCAGCATAACTCCTATAAGATTTATTCAACTTCATGAAAGACTCCCCACTGGTTAATAGTTCTAAATAAGGCTTCTTACATAGTGATTTATCCTGGTTTGATTAGAAGCTTGAAGAACTTGTCATATGTCCAAACAGGCTAAACATGGATATCCTGATTAGAAAGTGGAATAACTTCTTCAACATAACTCCTTTGGGATTTATTAAACTTCATGGAGACTCTCAACTGATTATTGGTTCCAGATCAAGCTTCTTACATAATGATTCATACTGGTTTGATTAGAAGCTTAAAGAATATGTCATATGTCCAAACATGCTAAACATGGACATCATGATTACAAAGTGGAATAACTTCTTCAACATAACTCCTATGAGATTTATTCAACATCGTGAAAGACTCCCCACTAATTAATGGTTCTAAATAAGGCTTCTTACATAGTGATTCATCCTGGTTTGATTAGAAACTTGAAGAACTTGCCATATGTTCAAACAGGCTAAACATGGATATCTTGATTAGAAAGTGGAATATGTTCTTCAATATAAATCCTATGAGATATATTCAACTTCATGGAGACTCTCCACTGATTAATGGTTACAAATCAAGCTTCCTACATAGTGATTCATACTGGTTTGATTAGAAGCTTGTAGAACTTGACATATGTCCAAACACGCTAAACATGGATATCTTGAGTAGAATGTTGAATAACTTCTCTAACATAACTCCTAAGGGATTTATTCAACTTTATGAAAGACTCCCCACTGATTAATGGCTCCAAATCAAGCTTATTACATAGTGATTCATCCTGGTTTGATTTGAGGCTTGAAGAACTTGTCATATGTCCAAACAGACTAAACATTGATATCTTGATTAGAAAGTGGAATATGTTCTTCAACATAAATCCTATGGGATATATTCAACTTCATGGAGACTCTCCACTGATTAATGGTTACAAATCAAGCTTCCTACATAGTGATTCATACTGGTTTGATTAGAAGCTTGTAGAACTTGACATATGTCCAAACACGCTAAACATGGATATCTTGAGTAGAATGTTGAATAACATCTTTAACATAACTCCTAAGGGATTTCTTCAACTTTATGAAAGACTCCCCACTGATTAATGGCTCCAAATCAAGCTTATTACATAGTGATTCATCCTGGTTTGATTTGAGGCTTGAAGAACTTGTCATATGTCCAAACAGACTAAACATTGATATCTTGATTAGAAAGTGGAATATGTTCTTCAACATAAATCCCATGGGAGATATTCAACTTCATGGAGATTCTCCACTTATTTATGGTTCCAAATCAAGCTTCTTACATAGTGATTCATCCTGGTTTGATTAGAAGCTTGAAGAACTTGCCATATGTCCAAACAGGCTAAACATGGACAACCTGATTACAAAGTTGAATAACTTCTTCAGCATAACTCCTATAAGATTTATTCAACTTCATGAAAGACTCCCCACTGATTAATAGTTCTAAATCAAGATTCTTACATAGTGATTTATCCTGGTTTCATTAGAAGCTTGAAGAACTTGCCATATGTCCAAACAGGCTAAACATGAATATTTTAATTAGAAAGTGGAATAACTTCTTCAACATAACTCTTATGAGATTAATTCAACTTCATGAAAGACTCCCCACTGATTAATGGTTCTAAATCAAGATTGGTACATAGTGATTCATCCTGGTTTGATTAGAAGCTTGAAGAACTTGCCATATGTCCAAACAGGCTAAACATGGATATCCTGATTAGAAAGTGAAATAACTTCTTCAACATAACTCCTATGAGATTTATTCAAATTCATGGTGACTCTCCACAGATTATTGGTTTCAAATAAAACTTCTTACATAGTGATTCATTTTGGTTTGATTAGAGGCTTAAAGAACTTGCCATATGTCCAAACAGGCTAAACACGGATATCCTGATTAGAAAGTGGAATAACTTCTTCAACATAACTCCTATGAAATTTATTCAACTTCATGAAAGACTCCCCACTGATTAATGGTTCTAAATTAAGATTCTGACATATCGATTCATTCTGGTTTGATTAGAAGTTTTAAGAACTTGCCATATGTCCAAACAGGCTAAACATGGATATCCTGAGTAGAAAGTTGAATAACTTCTTCAACATAACTCTTATGGGATTTATTCATCTTCATGGAGACTCTCCACTTATTAACGGTTCCAAATCAAGCTTCTTACATAGTGATTTATCCTGGTTTGATTAGAAGCTTGAAGAACTTGCCATATGTCTAATCATGCCAAACATGGATATCCTGATGAGAAAGTGGAATAACTTCTTCAATATAACTCCTATGAGATTTATTCCACTTCATGAAAGACTCCCAACTGATTAATTGTTCTAAATTAATCTTCTTACATAGTGATTCATTATAGTTTGATTAGAAGCTTGAAGAACTTGCCATATGTCCAAACAGGCTAAACATGGATATCTTGAGTAGAAAGTTGAATAACTTCTTCAACATAACTCCTATGAGGTTTATTCAACTTCATGAAAGACTCCCACTATTAATGGATCTAAGTTAAGCTTCTTACGTAGTGATTCATCCTGGTTTGATTAGAAGTTTGAAGCACTTGCCATATATCCAAAAAGGCTAAACATGGATATTCTATTTAGAAAGTGGAATAACTTCTTCAACATAACTCTTATGAGATCAATTCAACTTCATGAAAGACTCCCCACTGATTAATGGTTCTAAATCAAGCTTGGTACATACTGATTTATCTTGTTTTATTAGAAGCTTGAAGAACTTGCCATATGTCCAAACAGGCTAAACATGGATAACCTGAGTAGAAAGTTGAATAACTTCTTCAACATAACTCCTATGGGATTTATTCAACTTAATGGAGACTCTCCACTGATTAACGGTTCCAAATCAAGCTTCTTACATAGTGATTCATCATAGTTTGATTAGAGGCTTGAAGAACTTGCCATATGTCCATAAAGGCTAAACATGGATATCCTGATTAGAAAGTGGAATAATTTCTTCAACATATCTTTTATGATATTTATTCAACTTCATGAAAGACTCCCCACTGATTAATTGTTCTAAATCAAGCTTGGTACATAGTGATTCATCCTGGTTTGATTAGAAGCTTGAAATACTTGCTATATGTCCAAACATGCTAAACATGAACATCATGATTACAAAGTGGAATAACTTCTTCAGCATAACTCCTATAAGATTTTTTCAGCTTCATGAAAGACTCCCCACTGATTAATAGTTCTAAATCAAGCTTCTTACATAGTGATTCATCCTGGTTTGATTAGAAGCTTGAAGAACTTGCCATATGTCCAAACAGACTAAACATGGATATTCTAATAAGAAAGTGGAATAACTTCTTCAACATAACTCCTATGAGATTAATTCAACTTCATGAAAGACTCCCCACTGATTAATGGTTCTAAATAAGCTTGGTACATACTGATTTATCCTGGTTAGATTAGAAGCTTGAAGAACTTGCCATAAGTCCAAACAGGCTAAACATGGATATCCTGATTGGAAAGTGGAATAACTTCTTGAACATAACTCCTATGAAATTTATTCAACTTCATGAAAGACTCCCCACTGATTAATGGTTCTAAATTAAGATTCTGACATATCGATTCATTCTGGTTTGATTAGAAGCTTGAAGAACTTCCCATATGTCCAAACAGGCTAAACATGGATATCCTGAGTAGAAAGTTGAATAACTTCTTCAACATAACTCCTATGGAATTTATTCAACTTCATGGAGACTCTCCACTGATTAACGGTTCCAATCAAGCTTCTTACATAGTGATTTATCCTGGTTTGGTTAGAAGCTTGAAGAACTTGCCATATGTCTAAACATGCCAAACATGAATATCCTGATTAGAAAGTGGAATAATTTCTTCAATATAACTCCTATGAGATTTATTCAACTTCATGAAAGACTCCCAACTGATTAATTGTTCTAAATTAATCTTCTTACATAATGATTCATTATGGTTTGATTAGAAGCTTGAAGAACTTGCCATATGTCCAAACAGGCTAAACATGGATATCCTGAGTAGAAAATTGAATAACTTCTTCAACATAACTCCTATGAAATTTATTCAACTTCATGAAAGACTCCCACTATTAATGGATCTAAATTAAGCTTCTTACATAGTGATTCATTCTGGTTTGATTAGAAGCTTGAAAACTTGCCATATGTCCAAACAAGCTAAACATGGATATCTTGATTAGAAAGTAGAATAATTTCTTCAACATATCTCTTATGATATTTATTCAACTTCATGAAAGACTCCCCACTGATTAATTGTTCTAAATCAAGCTTGGTACATAATGATTTATCCTGGTTTTGATTAGAACCTTGAAATACTTGCCATATGTCCAAACAGGCTAAACATGGACATCCTGATTACAAAGTGGAATAACTTCTTTAGCATAACTCCTATAAGATTTTTTCAACTTCATGAAAGACTCCCCACTGATTAATAGTTCTAAATCAAGATTCTTACATAGTGACACATCCTGGTTTGATTAGAAGCTTGAAGAACTTGCCATATGTCCAAACAGACTAAACATGGATATTCTAATTAGAAAGTGGAATAACTTCTTCAACATAACTCCTATGAGATTAATTTAACTTCATGAAAGACTCCCCACTGATTAATGGTTCTAAATAAGCTTGGTACATACTGATTTATCCTGGTTAGATTAGAAGCTTGAAGAACTTGCCATATGGCCAAACAGGCTAAACATGGATATCATGATTGGAAAGTGGAATAACTTCTTCAACATAACTCCAATGGGATTTATTCAACTTCATGATGACTCTCCACTGATTAATGTTTCCTAATAAAGCTTCTTACATAATGATTCATCCTGGTTTGATTAGACGCTTGAAGAATTTGCCATATGTCCAAACAAGCCAAACATGGATATCCTAATTAGAAAGTGGAATAACTTCTTCAATATAACTCCTATGAGATTTATTCAACTTCTTGAAAGACTCTCCACTGATTAATTGTTCTAAATTAAGCTTCGTACATAGTGATTCATCCTCGTTTGATTAGAAGCTTGAAGAACTTGCCGTATGTCCAAACAGGCTAAACCTGGACATCCTGATTACAAAGTGGAATAACTTCTTTAGCATAACTCCTATAAGATTTATTCTACTTCATGAAAGCCTCCCCACTGATTAATAGTTCTAAATCAAACTTCTTACATAGTGATTCATCCTGGTTTTTTAGAAGCTTGAAGAACTTGCCATATGTCCAAACAGGCTAAACATGGAATAACTTCTTCAACATAACTCCTATGAGATTTATTCAGCTTCATACATAGTGATTTATCTTGGTTTGATTAGATACTTGAAGAACTTGCCATATGTCTAAACATGCCAAACATGGATATCCTGATTAGAAAGTGGAATAACTTCTTCAATATAACTCCTATGAGATTTATTCAACTTCATGAAAGACTCCCAACTGATTAATTGTTCTAAATTAATCTTCTTACATAGTGATTCATTATGGTTTGATTAGAAGCTTGAAGAACTTGCCATATGTCCAAACAGGCTAAACATGGATATCCTGATTAGAAAGTGGAATAACCTCTTCAACATAACTCCTATGAGATTTATTCAACTTCTTGAAAGACTCCCCACTGATTAATTGTTCTAAATTAGGCTTCTAACATAGTGATTCATTCTGGTTTGATTAGAAGCTTAAAGAACGTGCCATATGTCCAAACACGCTAAACATGGATATCCTGAGTAGACAGTTGAATAACGTCTTCAACATAACTCCTATGAGATTTATTCAACTTCTTGAAAGACTACCCAGTGATTAATGGTTCTAAATTAAGTTTCTTACATAGTTATTCATTATGGTTTGATTAGAAGCTTGAAGAACGTGCCATATGTCCAAACACGCTAAACATGGATATCCTAATTAGAAAGTGGAATAACTTCTTCAACATAACTCCTATGATATTAATTTAACTTCATGAAAGACTCCCCACTGATTATTGGTTCTAAATCAAGCTTGGTACATAGTGATTCATCCTGGTGTGATTAGAAGCTTGAAGAACTTGCCATATGTCCAAACAGGCTAAACATGGATATCCTGATTATAAAGTGGAATAACTTCATGAAAGACTCCCTATTAATGGTTCTAAATTAAGCTTCTTACATAGTGATTCATTTCTGGTTTGATTAGAAGCTTTAAGAACTTGCCATATGTCCAAACATGATAAACATGGATATCCTGATTAGAAAGTGGAATAACTTCTTCAACATAACTCCTATGAGATTTATTTAACTTCTTCAAAGACTCCCCACTGATTATCGGTTCTAAATTAAGCTTCTTACATAATGATTCATTTTGGTTTGATTAGAAGCTTAAAGAACTTGCCATATGTCCAAACATTCTAAACAATGATATCCTGATTTGAAAGTGGAATAATTTCTTCAACATATCACTTATGATATTTATTCAATTTCATGAAAGACTCCCCAGTGATTAATGGTTCCAAATCAAGCTTCTTACATAGTGATTCATCCTGGTTTGTTTAGAAGCTTGAAGAACTTGTCATATGTCGAAACAGGCTAAACATGGATATCCTAATTAGAAAGTGAAATAACTTCTTTAACATAACTCCTATGGGATGTATTTAACTTCATGGACAGTCTCCTCTGATTAACAGTTCTAAATCAAGCTTCTTACATACTGATTCATCCTGGTTTGATTAGAAGCTTGAAGAATTTGCCATATGTCCAAACAGGCTAAACATGGATATCATGATTAGAAAGTTGAATAACTTCTTCAACATAACTCCTATAAGATTTTTTCAACTTCATGAAAGACTCCCCACTGATTAATAGTTCTAAATCAAGCTTCTTACATAGTGATTAATCCTGGTTTGATTAGAAGCTTAAAGAACTTGCCATATGTTCAAACAGGCTAAACATGTACATCCTGATTAGAAAGTGGAATAAGTTCTTCAACATAACTCCTATGAGATTTATTCAACTTCATGAAAGACTCCAACTATTAATGGTTCTAAATTAAGCTTCCTACATAGTGATTCATTCTGGTTTGATTAGAAGCTTGAAGAACTTGCCATATGTCCAAACAAGCTAAACATGGATATCCTCAATAGAAAGTGGAATAACTTCTTCAACATAACTCCTATGAGATTTATTCAACTTCTTGAAAGACTCCCCACTGATTAATGGTTCTAAATTAAGCTTCTTACATAGTGATTCATTCTGGTTTGTTTAGAAGCTTGAAGAATGATCCATATGTCCAAACACGCTAAACATGGATATCCTGATTAGAAAGTGGAATAATTTCTTCAACATATCTCTTATGATATTTATTCAATTTCATGAAAGACTCCCCACTGATTAATGGTTCCAAATCAAGCTTCTTACATAGTGATTTATCTTGCTTTGATTAGAAGCTTGAAGAGCTTGTCATATGTCCAAACAGGCTAAACATGGATATCTTAATTAGAAAGTGGAATAACTTCTTCAACATAACTCCTATGAGATTAATTCAACTTCATGAAAGACTCTCCACTAGTTAATGGTTCTAAATCAAGCTTGGTACATAGTGATTCACTCTGGTTTGATTAGAAGCTTGAAGAACTTGCCATATGTCCAAACTTCTTCAACATAACTCTATGGGATTTATTAGACTTCATGGTGACTCTCCACTGATTATTGGTTCCAAATCAAGCTTCTTACATAGTGATTCATCTTGGTTTAATTAGAGTCTTGAAGAACTTGCCATATTTCCATACAGGCTAAACATGGATATCCTGATTAGAAAGTGGAATAACTTCTTCAACACAACTCCTATAAAATTTATTCAACTTCACGAAATAATCCCCACTTATTAATGGTTCTAAATTAAGCTTCTTACATAGTAATTCATTCTGGTTTGATTAGAAGCTTGAAGAACGTGTCATATGTCAAAACACGCTAAACATTGATATCCTGAGTAGAAAGTTGAATAACTTCTTCAACATAACTCCTATGAGATTTATTCAACTTCATGAAAGACTCCCCACTGATTAATGGTTCCAAATAAAGCTTCTTACATAGTGATTCATCCTGGTTTGATTAGAAGCTTGATGAACTTGCTATATGTCCAAACACGCTAAACATGGATATCCTGATTAGAACGTGAAATAATTTCTTCAACATATCTCTTATGATATTTATTCAATTTCATGAAAGACTCCCCACTGATTAATGGTTCCAAATCAAGCTTCTTACATAGTGATTCATCCTGGTTTGATTAGAAGCTTGAAGAACTTGTCATATGTCCAAACAGGCTAAACATGGATATCCAAATTAGAAAGTGGAATAACTTCTTCAACATAACTCCTACGGGATGTATTCAACTTCATGGACACTCTCCACTGATTAACAGTTCTAAATCAAGCTTCTTACATAGTGATTTATCCTGGTTTCATTAGAAGCTTGAAGAACTTGCCATATGTCCAAACAGACTAAACATGGATATCCTGATTAGAAAGTGGAATAACTTCTTCAACATAACTCCTATGAGATTTATTCAACTTCTTGAAAGACTCCCCACTGATTAATGTTTCTAAATTAAGATTCTTACCTAGTGATTCTTTCTGGTTTTATTAGAAGCTTGAAGAACGTGCCATATGTCCAAACACGCTAAACATGGATATCCTGAGTAGAAAGTTGAATAACTTCTTCAGCATAACTCCTATGAGATTTATTCAACATCATGAAAGACTCCCCACTGATTAATGGTTCCAAATAAAGCTTCTTACATAGTGATTCATCCTGGTTTGATTAGAAGCTTGAAAAACTTGCTATATATCCAAACAGACTAAACATGGATATCTTGATTAGAAAGTGGAATATGTTCTTCAACATAAATCCTATGGGATATATTCAACTTCATGGAGACTCTCCACTTATTTATGGTTCCAAATCAAGCTTATTATACAGTGATTCATCCTGGTTTGATTAGAAGCTTGAAGAACTTGCCATATGTCCAAACAGGCCAAACACGGATATCCTAATTAGAAAGTGGAATAACTTCTTCAACATAACTCCTATGAAATTTATTCAACTTCATGAAAGACTCCACACTTATTAATGTTCTAAATTAAGATTCTTACACAGTGATTCATTCTTGTTTGATTAGAGCTTGAAGAACTTGCCATATGTCCAAACAGGCTAAACATG
>MU107124.1:6768-20386 GCA_012274485.2 Sinapis alba | reverse complement strand
ATTAGAAAGTGGAATATGTTCTTCAACATAAATCCTATGGGGTTTATTCAACTTCATGGAGACTCTCCACTGATTAATGGTTCCAAATCAAGCTTCTTACATAGTGATTCATTCTGGTTTGATTAGAAGCTTGAAGAACTTGCCATATGTCCAAACATGCTAAACATGGATTTCCTGATTAGAAAGTGGAATAACTGCTTCAACATAACTCCTATGAGATTTATTCAACTTCATGAAAGACTCCCCACTGATTAATTGTTCTTAATTAATATTCTTACATAGTGATTCATTCTGGTTTGATTAGAAGCTTGAAGAACTTGCCATATATCCAAACAAGCTAAACATGGATATCCTGATTAGAGAGTAGAATAACTTCTTCAACATAACTCCTATGAGATTAATTCAACTTCTTGAAAGACTTCCCACTGATTAATGGTTCTAAATCAAGCTTGGAACATAGTGATTCATCCTGGTTTGATTAGAATCTTGAAGAACTTGCCATATGTCCGAACATGCTTAACATGGATATCTTGATTAGAAAGTAGAATAACTTCTTCAACATAACTGCTATGGGAATTTATTAAACTTCATGGTGACTCTCCACTGATTATTAGTTTCAAATCAAGCTTCTTACATTGTGATTCATCTTGGTTTGATTAGAGGCTTGGAGAACTTGCCATATGTCCAAACATGCTAAACATGGATATCCTGATTAGAAAGTGGAATAACTTCTTGAACATAACTTCTATGAGATTTATTCAACTTCGTGAAAGACTCCCCACCGATTAATTGTTCTTAATTAATCTTCTTACATAGTGATTCATTCTTGTTTGATTAGAAGCTTGAAGAACTTGCCATATGTCCAAACAGGCTAAACATGGATATTCTGAGTAGAAAGTTGAATAACTTCTTCAACATAACTCCTATGGGATTTATTCAACTTCATGGACACTCTCCACTGATTAACGGTTCCAAATAAAGCTTCTTACTAGTGATTCATCCTGGTTTGATTAGAAGCTTGAAGAACTTGCCATATGTCCAAACAGGCCAAACATGGATATCCTGATTAGAAAGTGGAATAACTTCTTCAACATAACTCCTATGAGATTTATTCAACTTCATGAAAGACTCCCACTATTAATGGTTCTAAATTAAGCTTCTTGCATAGTGATTCATTATGGTTTGATTAGAAGCTTGAAGAACTTGCCATATGTCCAAACAGGCTAAACATGGATATCCTGATTAGAGAGTGGAATAACTTCTTCAACATAACTCCTATGAGATTTATTCAACTTCTTGAAAGACTCCCCACTGATTAATGGTTCTAAATTAAGATTCTTACATAGTGATTCATTCTGGTTTGATTAGAAGCTTGAAGAACATGCCATATATCCAAACACACTAAACATGTATATCCTGAGTAGAAAGTTGAATAACTTCTTCAACATAACTCCTATGGGATTTATTCAACTTCATGGAGACTATCCACTGATTAGAGGTTCCAAATTAAGCTTCTTACATAGTTATTCATCCTGGTTTGATTAGAAGCTTGAAGAACTTGTCATATGTCCAAACAGGCTAAACATGGATATCCTGATTAGAAAGTGAAATAACTTCTTCAACATAACTCCTATGAGATTTATTCAACATCGTGAAAGACTCCCCACTGATTAATTATTCTAAACTTTTCTTCTTACATAGTGATTTATTCTGGTTTGATTAGAAGCTTGAAGAACTTGTCATATGTCCAAACATGCTAAACATGGATAACCTGAGTAGAAAGTTGAATAACTTCTTCAACATAACTCCTATGAGATTATTTCAACTTCATGAAAGACTTTCCACTGATTAATGGTTCTAAATCAATCTTGGTACATAGTGATTCATCCTGGTTTGATTAGAAGCTTGAAGAACTTGCCATATAACCAAATAGGCTAAACATAGACATCCTTTTTACAAAGTGGAATAACTTCTTCAGCATAACTCCTATAAGATTTATTCAACTTCATCAAAGACTCCCCACTTATTAATAGTTCTAAATCAAGCTTCTTACATTGTGATTAATCTTTGTTTGATTAGAAGCTTGAAGAACTTGACATATGTCCAAACAGGCTAAACATGGATATTCTAATTAGAAAGTGGAATAACTTCTTCAACATAACTCCTATGAGATTAATTCAACTTCATGAAAGAGTCCCCACTGATTAATGGTTCTAAATCAAGCTTGGTACATACTGATTTATCCTGATTAGATCCAAAGGTGAAATGGGATTGAAACCATATACAATCTCAAAAGGAGAAAATTTAGAAGCAGAATGCACAACATGGTTATAAGCAAATTCACAATGAGGCAAGTAATCATCCCATGTTTTCTAGTTTTTTTTGATGAATGCACGCAAGAGAGTTCCTAAAGTTCTATTAACTACTTCGGTTTGTCCATCAGTTTGAGGATGACAAGTAGTAGAAAACAATAGCTTAGTTCCTAGTTTAGACCATAGAGTTTTTCCAAAAATAACTAAGGAACTTAGTGTCTCTATCTGAAACTATAGTTTTAGGTATTCCATGCAAGCGTACAACCTCTTTGAAGAACAAGTTCGCAACGTGCAATGCATCATCTGTTTTATGACAAGCTATAAAATGTGCCATCTTAGAAAATCTATCAACAACAACAAAGATGGAATCCTTCCCCGTTCTAGTCCTAGGCAATCCCACAATGAAATCCATAGAAATGTCATTCCAAGGATGATAAGGAATGGGTAAAGGAGTATACAAACCATGAGTTTGGACTTTGGACTTAGCTTGCTTGCAAGTTGCACATTTATCACAGATTCTTTCTACATCTCTCTTCATGTGTGGCCAAAAGAAATGATCCTGCAAAACTTTAAGAGTCTTGGCTACTCCAAAATTCCCCATAAGACTCCCTCCATGTGATTCCCTAACAAACAAATCTCTCAAAGAGCAGTGAGGTATACATAACCGGTTGTCATAAAACAAGTAGCCTTCATGCCTAAAGTAATGGCCAGTAGCTTTCTTTTCACATGAGTTATATGCTTCTTTAAAATCAAGATCAGTTTCATACATACCTTTGAGTTGCTCAAATCCTAATAATTTAGCATCAAGAGTATTTAAGAGCACATACCTTCGAGATAGAGCATCCGCAACTATGTTTTCGTTACCTTGTTTGTATTTGATGACATAAGGAAATGTTTCTATAAATTCTACCCACCGTGCATGTCTCTTGATGAGTTTGCTTTGTCCTTTTAGGTATTTTAGGGACTCATGATCCGTGTGTATAACAAACTCCTTAGGCCAAAGGTAGTGCTGCCAAGTTTGCAAAGCTCTCACCAAGGCATACAATTCCTTGTCATAAGTCGCATAGTTGAGGGTAGCTCCTCCAAGCTTCTCACTGAAGTATGCAATAGGTCTTCTATCCTGCATCAAAGCAGCACCAATACCTATTCCTGAGGCATCACATTCGATTTCAAAGGTTTTAGAGAAATCAAGAAGTATGAGAAGAGGAGAATGAGTAAGCTTCTCTTTAAGAGTTTGGAATGCGGTTTCTTGAGCTTCTCCCCACTTGAATCCTACATCCTTCTTGATTACTTCGGTTAAGGGAGCTGCTAAGGTGCTGAAGTCTTTTACAAAACGTCTATAAGAACCAGCTAGCCCATGAAAACTTCTCACTTCTCCTACGTTTGTTGGACTTGGCCATTCCTTGATAGCCTTGATCTTTTCTTCATCCACCTTAACTCCATCGGCACTTACAACAAAGCCTAGAAACACCACATTATCCGTACAAAAGGTACATTTCTTCAAGTTTGCATAAAGCTTTTCCTCTCTTAATACATCAAGAACAGTCCTAAGATGTTCTATATTATCCGCAAAGCTCTTACTATAAACTAGGATGTCATCAAAATAAACCACAACAAATATGCCTATAAATGATCTAAGCACATGATTCATTAGCCTCATGAAAGTACTAGGTGCATTTGTCAATCCAAAGAGCATGACTAGCCACTCGTATCACCCATGCTTAGTTTTAAAGGCAGTTTTCCATTCATCTCCTTCTTTCATCCTAATATGATGATATCCACTCTTAAGATCTATCTTAGAAAAAATGCAAGACCCATGAAACTCATCTAACATGTCATCTAATCTAGGAATAGTGTGGTGATAATTCACTGTTATGTTGTTGATTGCTCTACAATTAACACACATGCGCCAACTACCATCCTATTTGGGTACAAGGAGCACTGGTACTGCACAAGGACTCATGGTCTCTCGGATATGACCCTTCTCTAATAGTTCCTCTACTTGCTTCTGCAACTCCTTGGTCTCAACCAGATTAGTTCTATAGGCTGGTCGGTTTGGAAGAGTTGATCCAGGTACAAAGTCAATTTGATGTTCAATCCCACGGATAGGTGGAAGACCAGTGGGGTTGTCTGCTGAAAATACATCTTCATATTCCTGTAATAGAGAAACAAGTTCACACGGATAATCCGGTGTAGAATCAGTATTGGTTATTAGAGTTTCTTTAAACACAAGCAACAAAGCTGGGAGTTGAGAGTATAGAGTTCTTTTAATGTCTCCCTGTTTAGCATAGAAGTTATGATTCTTCTTTTTTTGATATGGCTTAAGATCAATCTCCTTCTTTTTCTGAAGCTGGAGTTGATCATCATGAACTTCTTTGGGCGTCAAAGGCACTAGGATAGTCTTCTTTCCTTTAAATTCAAAGGAGTGATTATTGGTGTACCCATCATGAATCACTCGCCTATCTGACTGCCAAGGTCTCCCAAGTAGGATATGACTAGCTTCCATAGGTAGGATGTCACACAGGACTTCGTCTTCATACCTTCCAATAGTTATAGGAACCACTACTTGAGTAGACACCTTCATTTCGCCTTCTTCATTAAGCCATTGCAACCGGTATGGCTTTGGGTGCTTTTGTATTTCCAGACCCAACTTCTTTACCATAGTCTCACTAGTTGCATTTACCCAACTTCCTCCATCCACATTAAGGCTACAAACTTTTCCTTTTACAAGACACCTTGTGTAAAACAAGTTCTCTCGCTGCTCAAGTTCTTCAGTCTTTGTTCGTAGATTCAAAAGTCTTCTTGCAACCGACAGCTTCCCTTTTACTGGCTCCTCTTCATACTCATCTTCTGTTGGCTCATAGTTAGATTTGGGTTTGTCATCTTCGGATTCATATTCTCCATTCTCCAAAAGAATCATGACTCGTTTGTTGGTGCATTCATTGGCATAATGCCCCCGGCCTTGACATTTGAAACACTTGAGGTCTCTAGCTCTTGAGTTAGTAGCTTCGGCTTTACCTTTATCCTTGCTAACGATGCTACCTGGTTTCACTTGTTCCTTAGGTTTTGGGTTACTCTCCTTTGGATAGCTTGGTTTATCTTCCTTTGAATTTTGGAACCGAGTAGTTCCATAACTACTTTTTGAATGATGTTTCCTCTTAAGCTGTTGTTCCACAAGGATAGCTTTGTGTAACATCTCTTCTATTTCCACATAATTCTGCATCTCAAAATTGTCTTGTATCTCTCGATTAAGCCCTCCAAGAAACAAGCCATATAAGCTTCTCTATCCTCAGAGATACAAGCTCTGAGCATTAGTAGTTCCATCTCTTGATAATATTCCTCCACGGTCATTGTTCCTTGAGTAAGTTTCCTTTTTTTCTGATGTAGATCTTGGTGGTAATGACTTGGAACGAAAGATGGTTATCGGTTCAAGAACGCAAGGTGTCCCTGTTTTTTCAGGGTAAGAAGGGGTAGAGAAAATGCCCAACAAACCTCTTGCGCATGATAGCCTTTATTTCATGCCAAGTCTCAACTGGATTTTCACCATTGCGCCTTCTGTTTGTGACCAACTGATCCCACCAGCTTAGTGCGTAGTCATAGAACTCAGTAGCAGCAACTTGGATCTTCTTAGTTTCAGTATAGAACTGACAATTGAACACAAGTTCCATCTTCTTTTCCCATTCAAGATAAGCATCCGGATCAGTCTTTCCATGAAAAGATGGTATCTTGAGTTTCAAACCAGCAAGTTCATCCCTTGGATATCTTCTTCCTTCATGATCACGCCTATGTCTTCTACAGCTATCCTTAGAAGAAGACCTATGGCTGCGTTCATAGTAATTGTCAGTCTCTTGTGACCCAGCCTGTTCTCGTCGGTTTTCTCTAGCTTCTTCTCTGATTTCAGCTTGGTCTTGAGGAGTTTGTGCGCGTCTGTCTCTTCTAGACTCATTACTATGTCCCTGTCCAGTAGCTAGTCTGATCTCATCTCTCAATTCATCACGGAGATCCTTCATACTGGCCTTCATCATCTCAGTCATGGTGGTGATCATGTTTTGGTTGAGTTGTGCGGCCATTTGTTCTCTCAATATCTTGTTTTGTCTAATCAGCTTGGCTTCCTCTTCTGATTCATTCACCATTGGTACCTGATTCAATCAAACAACTTTAACAAGTAAGTAGTTCAAAGTAATCGGATCAAATAAGAAAAATATGAATAGATTCAATTTGTTTTCGATTTGTTACCCACGAGAGTTCTATTCTAAACAACAACTTCGATCAGATAAAACACGAAAATACAAAAAAAAATCGCAAGTTTAATCAACTAGAACCTATGAACTTAATCGATCAACAATCGGATTCAATCAAAAGGTAATGATCAAGACAAATCGATTACTTTCTACGCAAGGATGTGATCGGTTTTGTTTCAAACTTTGCTAAACACTTAGATAGAACAAGTTTTCTCACAGATCGATCAATATTAGATGATAATCAACAGATTAAACGATCAAACAAACAAAAGAAACACGATTATGATTCACGAATTCAAAGAAGTTGAAATGATCGTTTGTTAATCAAAAGAGAAATCGAATACTACCCTTCTAGAGCAGCTATGATACCACATGATGAACTCCTAGGATGCTTCTCTGGTTGGATATGGATAGTTCCTTGTATAAACGAATCAAAGACTCGAGTTTATCAAGGCTTATGGATCGAATGGTGACACAAGAGGCTGCGGATAGGCTCCTTGATACTCCTAGGCAATAGATCGGATATGGCACACCAAACTAAGGCCCTTGACACTGGATATTACACACCAGACACTCACAACTCGAAGAGAGAAGATAAAAGGGAATTAAACAAAAGATAACTTGATATTGAAAAAGTGTTTGCAACACATATAAGTAGAGAGATCCTTGTACATGCACAAGGTCTCGGAAAAGCCAAACGACTAAGAGACAAACGCTTTCAAATACTTGTGTTTTCGAAAAGAAAGATAACATAAAAACTATAGGTTATATCATAACATAAGATAGATAGATAGTTGGTCCAATATGCTTGATTAGCAAGCATATCCGAGATGCATCATCTAGGAGATATGAAAGTGAACTCATGGCCTCATTAAAAACCTTGATTTGAAAACCCATTGGGACAAAACCAACCAAGGGAAAAAGAGTACACATGAGCCACTTGCCTAGATGATGATCAGTTTGATGATGATGTAGCCTGAATGGTGGTAAGTGTGTCTTGGTTGATCAAGCTTCTTCCAAGACACTCTTCTTGTTTCCAAGATATCCTAAGTAGATTTCCAATAGCTTCATTGAGTTTCTTGGTCTTTGATCGAGTCATAGGTCTATTCTGAACAGCCAAGTCTTCCCCCTTAGTTTCCTTGTCCATGATCACATCACTTGCCATATGTCCAAACACGCTAAACATGGATATCTTGAGTAGAAAGTTGAATAACTTCTTCAACATAACTCCTATGGGATTTATTCAACTTCATGGAGACTCTCCACTGATTAACGGTTCCAAATCAAGCTTCTTACATAGTGATTCATCATGGTTTGATTAAAAGCTTGAAAAACTTGCCATATGTCCAAACAGGCCAAACATGAATATCCTGATTAGAAAGTGGAATAACTTCTTCAACATAACTCGTATGAGATTTATTCAACTTCATGAAAGACTCCCACTATTAATGGTTCTAAATTAAGCGTCTTACATAGTGATTCATTCTAAGTTTGAATTAGAAGCTTGCCATATGTCCAAACAGTCTAAACATGGATATCCTGATTAGTGTTGACATGAGTCAATAAAGGAAAATCAGATCACGAAGAAATAAAGGGAACAAGAAGAAGAGAGATTCGGATGGTTAAAGAAGCGTATGATCCACACATACTTGGAATGCAAGTCTGTCCGTACAGGCTTGGGTGTCAAGTAACCTATCTGCCCTAGAGTGTCTTGGAAGACAAGGGGAAGAAGGAGGAACTTGCAAGCAAGAAGTCTGAAGGGAAGAAGAGCTGCTGGAACAAGTAAGGACAGCCTTCGCAAGTTGGCCAATTGAATATATTAAAAGTCACATGTTGCCACAAGTCTTGGAGCCGTTGGAGAGGGGTCACATTCATGGTTCAGGCCTTGTTCAGACCACCTTATTATACTCTTATTCTTCTTGTCCTGATTGTCCAGATTTGTATTTAAATATATGTTGTATTGTAACCAAATCAATTAAGGAAATATTATTCCTCACTTCTCTCTCTCTCTTGGTTTCGAATTCTCTCATCTCTCTCCTCTCTCTCTCTCACAATTCTTCATCAGTTCTTCTTCTGTTCTTCAGAGTTCTTCCTTTACTCTCACAAACTACACTTCAGATCCTTTCATTTCAACATGGTATCAGAGCCATAAGCTCTTGAACCTATCCCTCTTACTTCCGCAAACAAGCTTACTCTATTCTAGTCTCTTTTGTTCTCTTCAAGATTCACTCTCACTCTCTGTTCTTGGCGTGTGAAAGATGGAGAACCACAAAGCTATCAACATACCAGTGACTCTAAAGGGGATTAATTTTCTCCTATGGGCAAGGCTGGTGAAAACTGCCAATGGAGGAAAAGGTTTATGGAGTCATGTCTCAACTGAAGCAGCTCCAAAACAAATGGTCCAAGGAGAAGATGTAAAGGAGATGGTGGTGGGTGATGAAGATAAATGGGGTCAAGAGGATCTCATGGTGATTTCAATCATCCAAAGCTCTCTGGATCCAGATATCTTGGAGTCTTACTTATACTTTGAGACTACCAAAGAATTATGGGAAACTCTTTCTAAGGTTTATGGAAATGTTTCCAGCCTTACCAGAGTTTTTGAAGTGAAAAGAGCTATCAATGCTCTCAGCCAGAGAGATATGGAGTTCCAACCACACTTTGGCAAGTTTAGGTCTCTTTGGGCAGAGCTGGAGCTGCTAAGGCCACACACTGTTGATCCCTCAACTCTGAATGCTAGGCGGAAGAACACAAAGTGTTTGGGTTGCTGCTTACTCTCAACTCATCCTACAATGGTCTCATCAAGCACATACTAAGGGCTGACAAACTACCCTCACTGGATTCAAATCCAGAAGGAGGAAGGATCAGTGGGGCTGTTTGGTAGCAAAGGAAAGCCTGTCATAATCAACCAAGCTGAAGCAGCAGTAGCCAACAAGGGGGTATACAAGCCAGAAGACAAGAGAGCCTTAATCTGTGACCATTGCAAGAAGAAAGGTCTTATGAAGGACAAGTGATGGATATTACACCCACACATGAAGCCAAACAAGTTCAGGGAGCGTGGCACTCAATTCATGGATGCTAGAGCCAATTTCACAAGCAATGGAGCAGAACCAGCTACTCCAAGCTCTAGCCATAATGAAGGAAGTGCAATGATATCCACATCAGTGTACTCCACTCCCATGACAAGTCAGGATGTGGTCCTCAAGAAGGCTGACTTAGAGGCTCTCATCAAACTCTTTAAAGAGAACTATGGTATTTCTAAAACCCTTGGTGTATCTCTTAATGCCTCTCACATTGCTGATGACTCAATAGATAGGTTGAAACATGATCGACCATTGGTTATAGACTCTGGTGCATCTCATCACATGATTAGTGATTCCAACTTAATTAGTAATGTAAAACCTGTCGTAGGAAATATGATGATAGCAAATGGTGATAAAATCCCAATAAAAGGAATAGGTGAATTGAAACTGTTTGACAAAGTATCTAGTGCTTTCTATATGCCAACCTTTGCTTCAAACCTAGTTTCTGTGAAAAAGGTCACTAATGACTTAAACTGCCATGTTACATTCACTCCTAATGAAGTTTATTTTCAGGATATTGACTCTAGTAGGTTGCTTGGCAAAGGTGTAACCAAGGGGGACTTGTACCTGCTTGAGGATACACGACCAGCATCTAATTTATCTTGTGCTTTCAATTCTGTTTCTGAATTCCCTAAAGATGTAATATGGCATGCTAGATTAGGACATCCCCATTCTCGTGCCTTGAACATCCTATTGCCTAGTGTTTCATTTAAAAGTGATTGTGAAGCTTGTATCTTAGGAAAACATTGTAAAAGTGTGTTTCCTAAATCCATGACTATCTATGATAATTGCTTTGATTTAATTCATTCTGATGTGTGGACTGCTCCATGTGCATCTAGAGAACAACATAGATATTTTGTGACATTCATTGATGAAAAATCTAAATACACATGGATCACTTTGTTGCAATCAAAAGATAGGGTGCTACACGCTTTCAAAAACTTTCAGAATTATGTCACTAATCATTTCAATGTTAAGATTAAAATTCTTAGATCAGATAATGGAGGAGAATACACTAGCACATCCTTCAAACAACACCTAACCACACATGGGATGATTCACCAAACAAGCTGTCCCTACACACCCCAACAAAATGGTGTGGCAGAAAGAAAGAATAGACACCTAATGGAGGTGGCCAGGAGCATGATGTTTCATGCTAATGTCCCTAAGAGATTTTGGGGAGATGCAGTGGTCACTGCGACCTACTTGATCAACCGCACCCCTACAAGAGTGCTTCTTGATGCCACAAAATAAGAGGTACTGAATAAAACTAAGCCAAATATCAACCATTGGCGTGTGTTTGTGTGTGTGTGCTTTGTTTTGGTTCCAGGAGAGTTAAGAAACAAACTAGAGGCAAGGAGTACAAATGCAATGTTCATTGCGTACTCAACACATCAGAAAGGGTACAAGTGCTATGTTCCATAGACAAGGAGAGTCCTTGTATCCAGGGATGTTAAGTTCATGGAGTCAAAAGGCTATTATGATGAGAAGAGCTGGGGAGAGCTCCAGGACCTATCACAATCTGCCTCAGATAGAGCTAACAACCTGAGAGTTATTATGGAAAGGTTGGGCATCAGTTTACCAAAGGAACCAGAAAAGGTCAGAGAGGTCCCAACACAAACTGTAGAAGAGACAGTAGAAAATGTTGGAGTCACTCATTCTGATCATGAGGGGGACAATGGTACTGAGCATCATCCTGCACAAGCTCAACATGAAGAGAACTCAGTACTTCATGATCAAAATGAGACTCCATCACATTCAGAAGCTGAGACACAAGTGGGAGAACCAAGTGAAGACAATGGAGCTGAGCCTGAGCAGATGCAGCCTTTGAGAAGAAGTACAAGGATCAGGAAACCAGCCTCCAACTGGATAAATACAAGAGTCTACTTCAATGCTGAAGCTGTGGCTCATCCTATCAGTGCAGTATGCTCACTTGCTCAATATATCCAGAAGAACATCAAGTGTTCATCAGTGAGCTGGATCAGGAGTATATTCCAAAAACATATGAAGAAGCTATGAAACATGAGGAATGGAAAGCTTCTGTTGGAGATGAGATAGGAGCAATGATCAAGAATGATACATGGTTTGAGGCTGACCTTCCAAAAGGCAAGAAGGCAGTGACAAGTCGCCTCCTCTATACCATCAAGTATCAAGCTAATGGAAAGATAGAAAGGAGAAAGACAAGACTAGTGGCAAGGGGATATACTCAAGTATATGGTGAAGATTACCTTGACACTTTTGCTCCAGTGCTAAGCTGCATTCAATAAGGATTCTTCTATCCCTTGCTGTCATTCTAGAGTGGGATTTATGGCAGATGGATGTGAAGAATGCCTTTCTTCAAGGAGAATTGGAAGATGAAGTATACATGAGACCACCTCCTGGTCTTGAAAACATGGTTAAACCAGGGAATGTGCTCAGATTGAAGAAGGCAATCTATGGCTTGAAGCAGTCTCCAAGAGCCTGGTATCATAAGCTGAGCACCACTCTCAATGGAAGAGGATTTGTGAAATCTGAAGCTGATCACACCCTCTTCACACTGACCAGCCAGCAAGGTATTGTTGTCATCTTGGTATATGTTGATGATATCATCATCACTAGTAGCAACAAGGAAGGTATCCTCTCAACTAAAACTTTCCTTAAAAATGCTTTGACATTAAAGACTTGGGAGAATTGAAGTACTTCCTAGGAATAAAAATATGCCGCTCTAAAGAGGGGCTTTTGTTGTCCCAAAGGAAGTACACACTTGACATTTTAAATGAGGCAGGAAACTTTGGAAGTAGACAGGCCAAGACACCATTGGAAGAAGACTACAAGGTACTGAGAGAGGGGGAGTATGAAGCTACCCCATTTGAAGATGTCAAGAAGTATAGGAGGATGGTTGGCAAACTGATATACTTGACCATCACACGACCAAACCTATGCTTTGCTGTGAATCAAGTGAGTCAACACATGCAAGCTCCTAAGGTTCATCACTGGAACATGGTGGAAAGGATACTGAGATACTTGAGAGAGGCGCCTGGTCAAGGGGTTTGGATGGCTTGCAACAGGAGCACTGAGGTTGTAGGATATTGTGATGCTGATTGGGCTGGAGACAGAGTTGATAGGAGATCAACCACATGATATTGCACCTTTATTGGAGGGAATCTGGTCACATGGAAGAGCAAGAAGCAGAAATTTGTATCATGGTCAAGTGCTGAAGCAGAATATAGGTCTATGAGGAAGCTCACAAGTGAACTCATATGGATCAAAGGGCTGCTGAAAGACTTAGGCATTGAGATCAACACACCAATGACCATGCATTGTGACAATCATGCAGCAATACACATTGCATCCAACTCAGTCTTTCATGAGAGAACAAAGCATATTGACGTGGACTGCCACAAGGTGAGACAGGCAGTGGAGCAGCAAGTGATCCTTCCATGCTATACTAGAAGTGAAGATCAACTAGCTGACATATTCACCAAGGCAGCCAGTAGCAAGGTTTGTGAGTTCATCCATCTTAAACTTGGACTCATAGACCTCACTTGTCACTGATCCTCTTGCCATGGAGTGTTCTATTCTTTTTCCTTGGCTTGGTTTTTATCCCAAGTGGTTTTACCAAGCTAAAGGTTTTAATGAGGGAATGCTTCATGTTTCCAAGCTTGACCAGTCCTATGGTCAAGCTTGAGGGGGAGTGTTGACATGAATCAATAAAGGACAATGAGATCATGAAGAAATAAAGGGAACACGAAGAAGAGAGATTTAGATGGTTAAAGAAGCTTATGATCCACACAGACTTGGAATGCAAGTCTGTCCGTATAGGCTTGGGTGTCAAGTAACCTATCTGCCTAAAGTGTCTTGGAAGACAAGGGGAAGAAGGAGGAACTCGCAAGCAAGAAGTCTGAAGGGAAGAAGAGCTGCTGGAACAAGTAAGGACAGCCTTTTCAAGTTGGTCAATTGAATATATTAAAAGTCACATGTTGCCACAAGTCTTGGAGCCGTTGGA